>JAVTVY010029804.1:0-12294 GCA_036873755.1 Hanleya hanleyi | reverse complement strand
TTAACGGACGACGGCTGAAAATGAATGACGGACCAGACGCTTGTAATTTGAATAACTCTGATCACCAAGACGACATCAAGAGCATTGCCATTTGGATTTTTTTTTTTTTCAAATTGACATGACATGTCTTTTCATTGGTTTCTTTTCCAATGTCTTTGTCAGTCGATATCGATTTCGTCAT
The DNA here is from genome assembly GCA_036873755.1 of Hanleya hanleyi. Taxonomy (NCBI): domain Eukaryota; kingdom Metazoa; phylum Mollusca; class Polyplacophora; order Lepidopleurida; family Hanleyidae; genus Hanleya; species Hanleya hanleyi. The sequence continues at coordinate 12,113 of JAVTVY010029804.1, read as the reverse complement.
GACAGTGCTACAGGAAATGAAATAGAGAGAAGATCTGTGTGGAATTCTAAGAACAATTTTCTTCCTAAACTGAATGGCAGCCCTTTGAACTTTTCTCAGTTATTTCATTTTGAAAGCGTGATAAAGGATTCAAGTCACGACGGAATTAAGAAGGAAAGGACTGACGTCTATGATGTGTGTTGCTTTAAATATAGTAAAAAAAATTTAAAATTAATTATTGATCATCTCGACTGGAATGATCAATCCGAACTTTAAAATGGAAGGCCATGATTTGAACCCGTAAAATCACCCCGCACGACGCATTCGGACCAAGGATGGTCCATCTCGACACCAAAAACCTTCCTGCACTGCCCCAAAACGGCCACTTTACTTCCTACAACCAACTGCGCATGCGCAGATTGACGCGACTTGCACTTAAAAACACACCATTCTGACTCTACCCCACACAAGCTTCACTTTGACACCTTCCACGACCCATTCGGACCCATAGCGGTCCATCTCTACCCCAAGCACACACCCACATACCCCCCAAAATGCCTGCTTTCCATAATACGGCCAGACTGCGCATGCGCAGAATGTCGAAAACGGACGACACACTACTCCAGGCCGTTGCTCTCTCACATATGCTTCACATTGATACCTCATACGACACCATCGGCCCATTAGGGGCTCACCTAGACCCCAAAACGTCTATGCCCATACCCTTTTCCCACAATTCCCTGTCTGCGCATGCGCAGAACGCCATGCGCAGAACGTCGAAAACGGACGACACACTACTCCAGGCGGTTGCTCCCTCACATATCGGACCATTAGTGGCCCACCTAGACCCCAAAACGGCTATTTCCATACCCTTTGTCTACCGCGCATGCGCAGAATGACGATATTTCAACCCACGCCCAGCCCGTCGAATGCTTCACGAATGCTTCAAATTGATACCTCATACGACTCCATCGACCCACTAGTGGCTCACCTAGACCCCAAAACGTCTATTTCCATACACTTTGTCTATAGATTTAATATGCATTCCTAGAACCCGTCATCTGCATGGCAGAACTGTACAAACCAGAACAAGTCTGGACATGCCTTGATCTCGGGGAGCCAGGTGTTGGGCACGTGAGCTCACTCACGCAGACGCCAGACCAGGTGTTCACGGTCGCTGCAACATTGTAGCGAACGTGCAACATTGTTGCAATTCGGGCAGCCAGGTGTTCGGCACGTGAACTCACTCACGCAGACACGTAGGCACCAGACCAGGTGTTCGGCGGCATACAAGTCCGTACATGCACTCCTAATCACGTGACCGCCGCATGATGGGAAAAAACCAGAACCAAGTCAGTACATCCCATACAGTCATACCCAGGTCACGCCCGATTCACGCAGACCGGAATTGACGTCATACACCTGCGCACTCCCCGTGATGGAAAAAAACCCAGACACAAGTCAATACATGCATTCCATACAGTCAGACATAACCTCAGCCCTCTATTTACTTGGGACTACTTTCTGTCCGCGGAGGCAGACCGCATCACCGCCAAACCGCATCACCGCGGAGGAATCCCCTAATTGACCTCTCGACCTCGGCCAAACCATTTTTAGTCGGTAGGGGTGCAAGGTTGGTCAAAGGTCAATAAGGCCTTATCTCTTCGCTGCCGACTAAAAGTGGTTTGGCCGAGGTCGAGAGGTCAATATGCGGTGTAATACTGTCTATATACTACTTACCTGTTCACTTAAAGTTGAGTTACTTATTCACTCAACTTGAGTTACTTTTCACTCAACTTGAGTTACTTTTCACTTAACTTGAGTTAAAACCACTCAAGTTCACTCAACTTGAGTGGGACCAATTTCCACTCTTATGCTTGAGTGAATGTCACTCAAGTTGAGTGCATTTAACCCAATTTGAGTGAAGAGTAACTCAAGTTGAGTGAAAAGTAACTCAAGTATTGAGGTGGATCAATTTCCACTCTTACTTGAGTGAAATTTCACTCAACTTTTTTTAGAGTGTATGCATTAAAAAGTCATCACAAGACCTATTTTGATATTAATAATACTATAGACCTACTTGTAGTATTTCACAACACCCTAATTCCACGTTTGTCTCACCTCGTTTGGTTGCGACCTTGCGTGATTTTGCCAGCGATCGGACATTCACGATCTGTATGTTTCTATACCAGGCAGTAGAATCACCGTCGTCGTTGCGTGTTTCAGCAAGCGATCTGACATCTATGATCTTTATGTTTCTGTACCAGGCAGTACGATCGTTGCTGTTGCTGTTTTGCATGTGAAAAAAAAATAAAATAATAATAATAATATTTATCTCATACTTAATATTTTCGCACAGGCTATATATAGAGCTTTATAGTCTTAGACGTGGATGGAGCTAAATTTCTAAGCAAGAACAATATTCTGTGAAATTCCTGCAGTATTACATGTTAATCTCTTTGCAACAGATGATGTGGAATTGGGATGTTGCTCATGCCCTAGCCACTAAACGAACACGTATACGACTGTGGATAGTTTGAAGGATCGCTGATTGCCCTGTTGCGTTTTTAAACATGTATTTTTCTCTTTTCAATATGCCCACAGAAAAATCCTTTGAATTCCCAGTAATGACAAGTTGTTTTACAAATTGGACACTCGTGAAATTACATGCCGCGATTTTTTTAATTGATAATTGGCGAAACTATTGTACCGCCAACGCAACACAGACGCAACTGCTTATTGTCCAGAACTTTATAAAAGGTGACTAACCGTGACCTGGGTTTTTTTTCAAGGTCTGTAGCAAAAATAGATTTAATGCTGTTAACATAGTACCCCTAGAGAATAGTAACCCTGAAGAATTATGGTCAAGCTTTCCAAATTCATATCAGCGTTACGGATTTGATACGGCTCGGATTTGATATTGTTGGAACACCATGATGTCTTGCCGGCATGATGATTGAAAACTGTTCACAGCTTCTCTCTCACAGAAAACAAGCCTATGTTTATACTATGATTGTCTTTTTAAATTTGTTGCAAATGCTGTTATATGGAATATGGAATAGTTCTTTGGATTATGGATGCGGATATTCTTTAACGGACGACGGCTGAAAATGAATGACGGACCAGACGCTTGTAATTTGAAGAACTCTCTGATCGAAATTTCACCAAGACGACATCAAGAGCATTGCTATTTGGATTTTTTTTCTCAAATTGACATGACATGTCTTTCCAATGGTTTCTTTTTCAATGTCTTTGTTAATCGATATCAATTTCGTCGTGACAGTGCTACAGGAAATGAAATAGAGAGAAGATCTGTGTGGAATTCTAAGAACAATTTCCTTTCTAAACTGAATTGCAGCCCTTTGAACTTTTCCCCAGTTATTTCATTTTGAAAGCGTGATAAAGGATTCAAGTCACAACGGAATTAGGAAAGCAAGGGCTGACGTCTATGATGTGTGTTGCTTTAAATATAGTACTTTTTTTAAAATTAATTATTGATCATCTCGACTGGAAATCTGATTTATATAGTGTTAATTTATTATAACAATATATTATTTCTCCCAATATGATCAGCTGGGTAACTCAAGAGATTATAAAAAAATGAATATATACTAAGCACATATGGTTGCGTCCCAAACTTATTCTTATGTGAAACATTATATTAATTGTTATGTACGCTGTCCCAAGCGGTGTATTTGAGGAAAGAATGGAACTGAATGGACTGATTGTGGCCTAATCGTATAAAGATGTTTTTAAATCGAACGTAATGGTACACATATCAATAATCGGACTATGACCAAGATTCTTTAATTTAAACTACACATGCATCTGAATCCAAAGAGCCGAAGGGTTTTGGGTCCATTGGACTATTTTATTTCGCTTTGAGAGGCTCGAGGAGAATATGATCATTTATGAAAGCAAATTATTTTCCCGAAAACGATCACCACGAGGATAGCATTGAACATTGCTAGTTTAATTACCCAGTATGTCGCACCAAGATATGAAAACATAAACTGTCTGGCTTCATTGTGATTGTTTATATCTGATTCCCATTTTGCCAATATGGTTATGGTATTTTCTAGGTCAAACAAGAGTCTAACCGGTACTATGAGCTACGCTATTTAGAAATGAGCACGTTTCGTCTCTTAATGAGTTGTTGATGGTCAGTGACCTTAGCATTTGACCGTTTGATCTCAATTTTGGGGCCCGACACATCGCCTCCCAGTAATGCATCCACTCAACAAAATGTAATTTTCAATGATATCCTGATTTTCGGTGACATTGCCCTTTTTTTCCATATATTTTACAGAACTTTGAACAAAATTCACGTACCCGAACTTGAGTAATAACACGGTGAATGTCTTCAATACTTTTCTGATTTTGGGGCCACAGTGACGTTGACCTTTGACTTTTGACTGCCAGATCGTCTTCCACTAATTTATGCACTTACATTTTTTTTTTCAATGATTTCCCTGATTTGGGCTACAGTGACCTTGATCTTTGACCTCAGTTTTTCCATGCAACACATCGTTTTTCCTATATCCACTTACAAAAATGCGATCTTCAATGATTTTCGTTTTTTGGGGGCCACAGTGACCATGACATATGCTCGACTGACCTCAATTATGGTGCACGACATCTGCGTTACCCCATAGCTGTCCTGCTGATGTCCGACAAAAATCATTGGGTAAACAGTTAAGGAAATAAATAACGAAAGTCAAGAGAAGAAGACAAATGTGAATTCCACAGGGCTTCGCCGACTGTAGCTGACGTAGCCGAAAAATCCATTTCTTTATCAGACATATATGGCAGGATTCATATAGTGGGGCGGATATGTGGCAAAGTACAGGAGGATTGTGGGTTTGGTGGTAAAAGCACCAAAATTGGCACATTTGAAGTTTATTATATAGTAAATGAGTTTAGATATAGGGCCAAGCTAAATTTTCTCCGTGGATGCCCGGAAATGGCAAAATCCAAGATGGCCACCATAGTTAAGCAGATATGTGAAATAATTGTGGTAAAAGGACCAAAATTGGCACAGTTGATGATCAGAAGGTACTTAATGGTTCCAGATATAGGGCCAAGCTCATTTTTTTCTTTTATGCCCGTAAACTGAGAAAATCCAAGATGGCCACCATGTGCGTCGTGAAAATCTATTAAACGGCGTATCTTCCTGAATACATGTCACAAAAACATGAATAAAATGTTGTTTTATATGTTTTCGTATACAAGGAAGCCATTACTGATGCAGAAATATGACAATTTATCATATTTTATAACTTCAGGACATGCGTCAGAATATCTATATTAACCAGTCCATATGTGATCAATTTGATGATCAGTAGGCACGAAACAATTTAAGATACAGTGTCATTACGATTTTGTGCAATATGAGCTATATGTGTGAACATCAAAGATTGTGTCCATACGATTCACGCATAACAAGAAATTCCATATCGTAGTCACTTAAGAACATACATATCTGAATGCAATATTATTTTCTATATGTTTTCATCAACACAAAACATCGGGCAATCGACAGAAATGCATTGCAATCATAATTATATACGAATGCATGCGAAATAGCTGCAGTTTATGAACAAAACCCAAAATTTGTCCGATCCTTTAAGCAAATATCATTCATCATATCATTCTTATTATTTTCCCAGATATAAGGCTTCCAATACCAAACGCACCGAAAACCAACATAGATACGCCATCAAGAAACGCCACAATCAAGCAAACCAAAACAACATATTATTATGAGAAATAAACCTGTGCTTCTCTTCTTGCAGATGACTGATTAGAACCACCATGCCAGCGAAGAAGCGATGTAAGATTGTACAAGATGACAGTCTGCAACCATCTACGTCGACAGTCGACCATCCCCATATGGATTGGAGCTGATGTGCCCTGTGCCAAGTACATTCATCAGAAGTGCTACTGCCCAGCAAGGTCGAAGAGGACAGATGTTGGGGCTGGGTATGACCGCATGGGTGACATTTTAACATAGTTCTGAGACTTAGGCGAACAGCCCATTTCTATGGACATAGCTCTGTTAGATGATGGCGATGGAATCTCTCAGACGCTTGCCAGACATAGTGCCCAATGGCACACATCTTGCCGTTTGAAATGTTCTTCAAGTCGACTGGCACGACTAGAGTCGCCAACAATACCTCCATGTGAAGGTGACACACAAGATCGCCCTTACACGCGGCGCCATGTTGCATGCGAAGATGTATCATCAAAAGGTGACACATGTTTCTTCTGTGACGAAGGTGCAACAGAGAGTGCCCCTTTGCACGATGTTTGGCAAGTGTCTGAGAGATTCCATCGCCATCATCTAACAGCGCTATGTCCACAGAAATTGACTGTTCGCCTAAGTCTCGGAACGTTGTTAAAATGTCACCCACGCGGTCATACCCAGCCTCATCATCTGTCCTCTTCGACCTTGCTGTGCAGTGGAGCACTTCTGATGAATGTAATTGGCACAGGGCACAACGGCTCCAATCCATATGGTGATGGCCGGCTGTCGACGTAGATGGTTGCAGACTGTCATCTTGTACAATCTTACATCGCTTCTTCGCTGGCATGGTGGTTCTAAGCAGTCATCTGCAAGAAGAGAAACACAGATTTATTTGCCATAATAATATGTTGTTTTGGTTTGCTTGATTGTGGCGTTTCTTGATGGCGTATCTATGTTGGTTTTCGCTGCAGTTTGGTATTGGAAGCCTTATATCTGGGAAAATAATAAGAATGTTCATATAATGATATTTGCTTAGGAGATCGGACAAATTTTGGGTTTTGTTCATAAACTGCAGCTATTTCGCATGCATTCGTATATAATTATGATTGCAATGCATTTCTGTCGATTGCTCGATTTTTTGTGTTTATGAAAACATATAGAAAATAATATTGCATTCAGATATGTATGTTCTTAAGTGACTACGATATGGGACTTCTTGTTATGCGTGAATCGTATGGACACAATCTTTGATGTTCACACATATAGCTCATATTACACAAAATCGTGATGACACTGTATCTTAAATTGTTTTAGTGTCTACTGATCATCAAATTGATCACATATGGACTTGTTAATATAGCTATTCTGAACGCATGTCTCGAAGTTATAAAATATGATAAATTGTCATATTTCTGCATCAGCAATGACTTCCGTGTGTACGAAAACATATAAAACATTTTATTCATGTTTTTGTGACATGTATTCAGGGAGATATGCCGTTTAATAGATTTTCACGACGCACATGGTGGCCATCTTGGATTTTCTCAGTTTACGGGCATAAAAGAAAAAATTGAGCTTGGCCCTATATCTGGAATCATTAAGTACCTTCTGATCATCAACTGTGCCAACTTTGGTGCTTTTACCACAAAAGCCACAATTATTTCACATATCTGCCTCACTAATATAGATCCGGTTAAATTGCTTCTAACCTTCGTCCTTTTGGACCACGCTATTCGTTCATCCAGATTGGTGTTGAATTTGTAATCGTGTAACCAATAGCGTCTTTTTTCTGACTCTTATATAGACGATCTTCTCGCTGTGGATAATCGCTATATAAATGACGCAGTGAAGGATATATATCCATCTTCACTGGATTTGAAGGACGTCACAGATAACCCTAACGGCACATATTCTCTATAAAATTGAAGCGGGCCTTCTCTCTTGTCGACTTTATGACAATAGAGATGATTACAATTTCGACAAACTATCCCTTTCTGAACAGCAATATTGAGACCTGCATTTGGCGTATACATATCTCGCCTAGTAGTATCTACTGGATCCTTTGTTAAATGTGACGATTTTAATCAACGTCACAAAACATTATTGCAGAAACTTATAAAACAGGGCTATACCACCAAGCGCCTCCACTCAGTTTCTCAAATTTGGCGATACGTATCGCATGCTGATATAAAAATACGAGCGTAGCGTGCAAGATCTATGGCGTGACGTTTCGTAACTTGTGTCTAATTCCGCTTAACCCGGGGCTAGGGGCCGTATGAACCCATGTACTTCAAAATCCTCACAGTGTTCATACGAACAGTCACAATCAAAGCGTGACCGAGATACATCATTCTCTAGATGATGACTTTACAACGAATACCATATGGATTAAGAATACTGATGAGCGATACGGATTTGATATTTTTGGAACACCATGATGTCTTGCCGGCATGATGATTGAAAACTGTTGACAGCTTCTCTCTTGCAGGAAACAAGCCTACGTTTATACTATGATTGTCTTTTTGAATTTGTTGCAAATGCTGTTATATGGAATATGGAATAGTTCTTTAGATTATGTATGTATTATTCTTAACGGACGACGCCAAGCGAAAATGAATGGCGGACCAGACTCTTTTAATTTGAAGAACTCAGTTTCACCAAGATGACATCAAGAGCATTGTCATTTGGATTTTTTTTTTCAAATTGACATGACAGGTCTTTTCAATGGTTTCTTTCTTGTTAATCGATATCGATTTCGTCATGACAGTGCTACAGGAAATGAAATAGAAAGAAGATCTGTGTGGAATTCTAAGAACAATTTTCTTTCTAAACTGAATGGCAGCCCTTTGAACTTTTCCCAGTTACACTCAAAATAAAATTCCGTTTACTCGAACGGAAAAAATCCGTCCCCAGGGAATCAAGGGAATATTCCGTTATTGTAACGGATTCCTATTTTTTAACGGAGTCAACGGATTTTATTATCCGTCAAATTTAACGGAAAAGTCCGTCCCCAGGGAATCGAGGGAATATTCCGTTATTGTAAGGGATTCTTATTTTTTAACGGATTCAACGTTGGGCCCTTGCTGGTAACCGGAAATTTATTAAATTTTATCCCATGCAAACTGGGTTTATATTGAGTGGACTTTTTCCACGTAACTCTAACGTCCGAGTTAAGAGAAAAATCCTCTCAGTATATAGATCATCGGAATCGTTCGTTTACATTGAACGTTCAATGTAATATCCAATGTTTAATGATTTTAAGTCAAACCGCATTGATATTGACTGCGCTGATTAACTCTCATGTGGTTTTTAATTCAGTGCTTTCTTTTTTTCGAGGAATAAATTAAAAAAATTAAAATTCTATCGATCGGACAGAGTCAGACATGTTTGGCATATATTTCCGATATTGCTCATTAATCACAAACGTAATTATACATGCAGATAAATTTTAAAATTACAATTTCCTGCTCATAAAAGTAAAACAAATGAGTAGGTTCATTCAAGTTAGATAACTCTTGGTGCGGTGCTGCCCACGACGGCCCGGTGTGGTTAGGTTAATGTGGAGATGCCCACGTCGGCCCGATGCGGCCAATACATCGCTTGGGCTTTCCCTCGTTGGCTCCACATGAGTCGCCAAACATTGGCCCATCGCCGGAAAGCCGGCGTCGGCCCACATTTGCCCTCATTCTCCCCGACGTGGGCCCCACATGGACAATAACACACAATGCCAACGCCGAGATGGCCCTCACTTGGCCTCCATCTCTCGTATCATTCATACCCGCTGGGACAATGCTGGTTTGCCGACGTCGAGCCAATGTCTTAATTGCCGATGTTGGGCCTTCGTCGGGCTAACGTGGCAGATGAAGCCTGTGCAAATGTGGGTTCCTTCATATTTCACCCGCATGGGGCCGACGTGGGTTTGCCTATTCCTACACAGCCCAATTCAGAATGCGGGCTTCCCAGTACTCAACCCACTTGGGGCCAGTGTAGGGTTGCCCATGCCCCCACAGCCCGCGACATGCCCACGTTTGCCCAGGTGGGACCAATGATTACTTGCTGACTGGGATATTCCGTTGATGTAACGGATGAGTCCGTCAGTGCAATACAACAACGGAAGATTCCCTTACTATAACGTACTATTTCCGTTTATACAACGGATTAATCCGTTAAAACTACCTAACGGATAGTAATACGTTAAATTTTAACGGATTATTATTTTGAGTGTATTTCATTTTGAAAGCGTGATAAAGGATTCAAGTCACGACGAAATTAAGAAGGAAAGGACTGACGTCTATGTGTGTTGCTTTAAATATAGTAAAAAAATTTAAATTAATTATTGATCAGCTCGACTGGAATGATCAATCCGAACTTTAAAATGGAAGTCCATGATGTAAATTTCCCCCAGTAATTGCTATCAATCGTGAAATCAGTCCAAGGATCTTCTGGATAAATAACTTGATAACCTCACAAACTAGTGTCCTCCAGATCTGTGACAGAATTCCGTGTTCAACCATCCATGTTGATCCACGTCAGGTTATTGAATTCCTGGACCTCAGCACTGCAGACTGCTAAGTACTTCGTTTAGTGCACTTTAGTTTTTACTCCAGCAGTGTTTGAAGCATTACATTCTCCGTACACGTGACAAGTGATCGTCCAATGAGTCGGTAAGGAACATGTAGTGCACATCTTGGACGTCCTAAGCAACAATTATTTATTATTAGGTTGAACGGATATATAAAAGAAAGCGATTCCCCAATAATGCATATCTCAGTAAGACAAATCTTTAGTGAGAGCACTGCCAAAGTGCATTATGATTTTAATTCTCTTCGTCTCAATTAACGAAATCTTCGGAACCGAGCAGGGTTTGCAGGACTTTTCAATGAATCGTTTGATGTGCAACTGCCGAGTAGTAGAAACTGAAATACCCTAGATTTGTCCTATACTTTGGTGCTGTGAACTTGGAGGTCAAAGGACAACGTCAGGTGACTTCCGAAGTCACCACGCATGCCCATTGCGCACTTCCGGTCATTTGACTTCCGAGTCATCGTGCATGCGCAGTGCGCACTTCCGATAGGTGCATTGCGGGTTCGCGGGTGCATTAAAAACTCGGAAAAGCGGACTGTGTATGCACTTTCCAATGTATACTTTGAGTCTCAACACAGATTCACTGTTCCAATGTGCATGTTTCACAAAAATCGGGGAGATGGTAACTCATAAATGTCAAGTCAATTTGAATCTTGCTTTTAATTTCCCAGATTTTGGAGAAACATGCACATTGGAACAGTGCGTCTGTGTTGAAACTCAAAGTATGCATACCTTAAGCTTGAATCAAGCATGGGAAAGTGCATACATAGTTCGAAATATATGTATTAAGGCAGTGTGACGTCACTGGGCCTATACTAGATATGATTGCAACGGACCACCATAGAATACCATGCTTTATTTGCAGTTTACTCTGTGTAATAAAATCGTAAAAAATTACAATAAATATTTTCCGACACTGTTTGCAATGGTCTTTCATTTGATGGAAACTTTAATTGAGGGTTTACGATCACTTTAAACCTTAATTCTCTCTCTCTCTCTCTCTCCCTAATGTGTGGTGGCGGGCGAATCTTTCTCCTTCTTGCCTTGGACAGCCTCTTTACTCGAGATGACGTCATAAATCTGTAACAGCCAGTTCGTTATATTTCTTATTGTTTAGCTTTCGTAATACATCTATTTGAGTGTTATAACTATAAATTCAATTAACGATTCTCTAACAAAGTCGGCAGGCTCATCGATGGTAGTAGAATATTGGAACTACTGTGCGGCCACGGAAGCTTTATGGGAGTGATCGGGTCATATGTAAAGAAATGCATGTGCCCTATCAACGCATATCGTCTCTTTGCCTCCGGAACATCGTATGGTATTCCTATATTCTGTTTAACACCAAGGGTCTTTAGTCGCGAAGCCAATACATCTGAGTGCCCTTTTTTCGCAAATCGAAGTTGGCCTCAATTTATAAGTACAGAATTATTCAAGAATGTGGGATTCTGTGGAAAAAGGCGGTATACTAAATAGCCAGTAATCATATTTACTGTGGCAGCTGATAGCTAATTATCTTCAAAGGATCTCTCGGTACGATTGCGTTAAGATTCTCGTCTGGGGCGAGCATAACGTCATTATAACTGGTCAAGCTTGCCTAACCCAGAGTTATACTGGTCTTTTACTCCCACTACGGGCGTCATTGATATTGCCAACTATATCATCATTGGTAAACGATAAATCATTGAGTGTGAAATGGCTACTAATGACGTTAGAGACAATTATATTGTTTTGGCTGGCTGCTTGCCCGGTTGTCTCGAGCTCCCATGCAGCATACTACTCGCTTGTCCTTCATCGTGATTAA
>JAVTVY010029803.1:0-128340 GCA_036873755.1 Hanleya hanleyi | reverse complement strand
GACAGAGGTATATACCCACAACGCCGCCTTTATAGGGATTATTCAAATCCAGGAGGCGCTTCGTTGGTGACCGCTAGACGCACACAACTGAACCGGTGTCCTGGTAATTAGTGTTCCTTTTCATGTCCTTCTCTGTTGCAACCAAGGGCGGACACTTATTCCCATTATGAAGAAAAGTGTCCTAGATGGGTTAGAAGATAGGAGGCGGATACTCTCAGCCACCGAATATTCTTAGCCTCCACACCAGCATGGATACATCCCCGCTGGTGCATGTGCGAAAGTGTGCCAGTTACGTGGCGACGGGCGGTGATTATCTCTGGGTATTCTGTCTTCCCCCATCAACCAAACTAGCTGTCACCATATGAGCGCAGTTACCTTGAGTGTGACAAAGAAAAAAAAAAAAACCGTCCCCCCCCCCGCTCCAATGCGAGGAGTTCATCAACATAGCGTTTATACAGAGAGAATGAAGGGCTTTGAATTTCTTATTTTTTTGTCAATGGCTTCATAAGAGAGCAGATATTGGTCTAACAAAAGGGGTGCACAATTTTACATATTGAAATACATATGCACTGCTAAAATATGGCGTTCCCGTATTCCACATAAATATCAGTAATAAGAAATTCGAGCAACGCTATCGGCGAAGAAACATCCCAGGTATTGTATTCCTGAAGACTGACTGAGTGAATAGGGTTTAACGTCGCTTTCAGCAGTTATATATCACGATGGGGGAGCGTTGGACGGGTTAACTATTTGTAACAGAGCCCTACACAGGTAATCCACTACCAACAGTTACCACTCAGTAACTGGTTGGTTACAGGTTGGAGGATTACTGAATGGTACTGGTAGGAAAAGTCCTCTTCCAGTACCGTTCAGTTTTTAACGGATTGGTATCAACCGGTAACCAACGGGGTGCTGACCCATTGGATGAATTATCTACTTACCGGCTGCCAAGAAGTTACCAATCAGTTACCAAGAGGTTACCGCTATGTTACCACCCCAATTTCCAGACTTGGTTACATATTGGTAATAATGCAGTAACACATCAGTCCCCTGATTGGTTACGGTTCGGTTATTAAACGGTTACCAACCGTGAGAATAAAAAAAAACAGATTTACTCTGGATGTCTGCAGTTTTAGTAATAGTTACATGGCACTATACGGAGTATGGCAAATATTGAAAAGATATTGTGCTCCAGAGGGTGAAGCTCCCGAGAGTGCAATATCGCGCCAATATTTGGCATACATTATCGAGTGTCTGAGAAATATCATTCTCTGGATGACGACTTTACAATGAATATCATATGGATTAAGAATACAGATCAGCGATACGGATTTGATATTTTTGGAAAATCATGATGTCTTGTCGGCATCATTAAAAGCTGTTGACCGTTTCTCTCTTGCATGAAACTAGCCTATGTTTATGTATACTATGATTGTCTTTTTAAATTTGGTGCTAATGCTGTTATATGGAATATGGAATAGGTCTTTAGATTATGGACGCGGATATTCTTCAATAAACGACGGCTAAATTATGAATGACGGACCAGCCGCTTGTAATGTAACTGTTTTATCAAATGATCACTCGAGCATTAGTGTGGAGTTCCACTCCCTTTTCATCTACTTCGGGAAGAAGAGGTCAGTCGTGTTGTATATAAAATACACCATATGCGGTATTTGAAATACACCACAGTTGATTTGTGTATTGAATATATTACAGTAACACGATCAAAGGAAATTCGAGGAGTCATTGGATAACTAGGGGAAGTATAGTTCTGTCGATGTGGCGGATAGTGTCGACAACTTTGCTTTCGACAAGATCCTCCAGTCTGCGATGCTTTATTTAACTTTGTAACCTCAGCTATGTATTGTTCATGTGCTCTAAGGATTATATTTTGGTCGTCCATTGGTCTAAGATTGATATTCATCGTCTCGCTATATCTGTGCCCTTCATCTTAAGTATTTAAGGCAAATTAAGTATTTAACTTCAAACATGCATCAACTGATAATTAACAAAAAAGAATATCGTGTCATCTTTCGGTTTTCCACCCGAGCTTAATTTTATAATGCCCTGTCCGTAGTTGCAATTATAAAATTACGCTAACAGCGTTGACATTAAGTCGCAGGCCAGAAAGCCTTTGTATTTCAATTCAAATATCTTGAAAACGTCAAAATCCTACACGGATGAGGTAACTTTTAGAAGAAGTTTTGCATAGACCACTACTGCCTCACTAAAGCTGAAGTCTAATATATGCGTACGATAAAATAAAGTACCGGGTAGGCTGGCACATTAACAGGCTTGAGATTATTTGCTTAAATGGCGCCGTTGTCGATAATCTCATAACAAATACACTGTATTTACCAAAAATATGACGAGATAAATTCATTGTGCGTCTCGGACAGAAAACTGAGGTGGCATAAAAGACCTTCTGTTGCCAGGGATTCGTGACTACGTTTCAAAATTTGCATAACCAAGAGTTATTTGCGCAAGATAGTCAGTTATATGTTCCCCTTCATATTGACAAAAGAGTTGATCATAACTTTCCAGACAACTTGAATTCAAACTGAAATCTCTCCAAACGTCCCTGATTTATACAATTGTATTAAGTCTTCGTCTGGAGAGGCACTTACACAAATTTTACAAAGACAAATTTACATACCCGGCGGGAAAAATCCTCTTTTCCTTTTAAATGTGCTGTCCAGCTGTTGCATAATAATGAGAATAGAACTGATCAATACCCGGTCATCGTGAATATCTACAGTGAACCGTAGTCTATCATTTCGCCAACCTCAAACAGTTAACACGCAATGTTTCACCGTCGTTATCGTTTTAGGCTGTATGGCTGGTGAGTGTAGGTTATTTTTTAAGAGTTCCGTTATTTTGTCCTGCAAATCCTGTGAGTTATAGTGTATCGCTAGGTCGCTACATTGATTTCCATGCAAATGTATTGACTAAATTCAGTCAGATTTCAGCCATTCTCAGTTACAGTTGTTCCTAACTTTCTGCCTCTCGCCTTGGTGCAAGGTTTGCCTGCAGTAAAGATCCGTTTAAATTATGTTTAGAGCGCTCACATAATAATTTCGCCAGATGACTGCCGATAATGATAGCAAGCGTCAGATCTGACATTCAATAATCAATTACCGCGTCAATAGACTAGAGATCGATTTCGTATTACTGTTAGCACCAATTCCATAAGTCTATGAAATAAAAATAATATAAACACAATATAACTTTCTACAGGAGAGAGGCAGTCAACAATTTTGAATGAAGTCACCAAGACATGGTGATGTTCTTTACTTGAAAATCCTAATCGCTGACCATCATTGCTTATCCTAATAAATTTCCAAAACTGTTTTCAAAGTATGTGTATCAGTCACGCTTTGATTGAGACTGTTCATTTGAACACCACACGACACCATGGAGATGTAAAACACACGATATTCAACATGGCTCCTAGCTCTGGGTTAAGCGGGGTTGGACATAAGTTACAAAAAGTTGTGCCAGACAACTTGAGTTATTGTTTATTTTTCCCTGAAGAATGGAATTTTATTTTTGCTTGTGGAAAGAGTCGAGCGTAAAAGCGTCTGGTCCGTCATTCATTATTCAACCGTTGTCCGACTGAAACAATCTCCATATCCAAAGACTTATTCCATATAACAGCATTAGCACCAAATAAAAAAACGACAGTACACATAAACATGGGCTAGTTTCCTGCAAGAGATAAGCGGTCAACAGTTTTCAGTGATGCCGGCAAGACATCATGATGTTCCGAACATATCAAATCCGTATCGCTGATCAGTATTATTAATTCATATGGTGATCCTGATCCTGCGAATGATGTATCTCAGTGACACTTTGATTATGGCAGTTTAAGTGAATACCATGGGAATCGTATAGAAGTAAATGGGTCTATATTGGTGACTACTTCATCGAACCGAAAATGTTAGTACGTGAAATAGATGTACAAATCGGTCACTGCAGTCCAGACAAAAGTTTAAATGGAGAGAAAGTTTAGATTGATGGCATTCTTTACAATATGGTTTTCGGTCCGAACAAGTGGTCAGATATATCAGTAGTCGTGGTTGATGAAGCAGAAACGGTTCTATATTTGAATTTGTATCTGGAAGTTTAAGAAAATTACTCATATCCTTCTTGGAAATACAACGCAATAAATTAGAATTTCGTAACTCTCACGGTTGCAGATTCATATTCATTTGGATATTTGTTGAGGGGTTTTTTCCACAAAATTTAAGAAAGCGGTCGAACCACGTGAGCTAGAAACTTAATTTTTGAGTATTCTTGGTCGTCATATTACATAGCATACATCTAGTATGAGTGGCTTCTGATATATTAGAAACAATAACGATATGCGTGTATCTGTACTCTTGAACATATATGATCGAGTTTCCCATTTGTAGATTCTACGTATATTTAATCAAAAGGTTACTGAGAATTCCATTTTAAATTTGCAGAGGAAATCAGATATCGCTCTTGTCTCCGATCATTTTGTATACCCTCGCACCGCCCCCCTCCCCTCCCCCCTCCCGTTCTCTCACTTGTCGCGTATTCTACTGGGCGAGAATTCCAGAACACAAGTGACCGCTATCTACACATACTAACGCCATGCGTCCAGAGGGTGCACAATTGAAACATAACCCTCCTTATCAAATGCAATCAATAGCATCGAGTGATGTGCTCGAGCACGGGAAATTAACAAGTCCTAATTTGTTGTTATAAAAAGCTTCCTTGAAAAACTGAGGACCTGAACAATTATGGATAAGCACATTCTGTCAAGAAGCACAAACAGTTCATACTCAGCCACGAGACTGAATTACAGAGTTAATAACAATGAATTAAATAATAGATATTCAAATAAATTCCTTGACTCGGTATGATAATGAGTTAAAGTATATGCATGTATTTATTTCCGTCGAGTAGTTCGCGTATAACCAACATTTTTCCATAGATCAACTTAACAGCGTATACAGATAGGTATTTTTGATGACACATTCTTTATAGGACTGGACGAGTCTCTATTTCATATGTACTATGTATCATTAATACCTAAGTAACATTTAATTTGAAAAATAGGAAAAAATGGAAAATACAATCTGAGGAAGAAAATGAAATGCTTCAAGCATTTCTTTAGGCAGAGTTACTTCCCTTTATTATCCCTTTATCTCCTATTTCACTAGGAAACGTCAGGTCAGACACTCAACATTCAGCTGTCGTCCATAAAAGAATTTCCGCGTCAAAAATCGAAAAACCTATTTCGTATGACCATGAGGACAGCGCCAACTCCGATGGATTTCAACAAGAGAGAAGAGGTCAACAGTTTTCAATGATGCCGGCAAGAAATGACGTTATTTACATAAAATCCTTATAAGTGACAGTTATACTTTCGGATTATGTATATCAGCTATGCTTTGATTGTGTCTGTTCATTTGAAGACCATGGAGATGTAAAATACCTGATATTCCAACGGATCCTAGTCTTAGGTTAAGCCGAGTTACGAAACATATGGCCGGGGATCTTGCACGCTGCGATCGTATTTTGACAGTCAGTATGTGATATTTATGTCATAATTGAGAAGCTTTGAATGAAAGCGTTTAGTGGTATAGCCCCGTTTGACAAGTATCTGCAGTAATATTCTGTGACTTTGATCAAATCAATGGTGCTATCATAAGTTCAAGTCTCAACAGCAGGTAATTGTTCATGCACTCATGTACACAAATATATGTTTGATACGCATAGTACATGTTTGAAAATTTCAATCCAAGAGGCAGACAAAGCTCACGCGTATTTACGGTAGATGTCAAGATCGTCAAATTTAGGGTGGGTGGGATGGTGGAATGAGTTGCGATGCGGAAAGGCATATGTAACACGCGCTTTTACATGAAAGCCTAATACATGTACGTAATATGTACTAAAACCACAGTAATATATGGAATATTTATCTTAAAATATGCAATCATTACCTATATCTGGGTATCAGAGACGTACCTTTGAGTGTACTTGCCACCTTTCGTTTCCGTCCGTTCCAAGGAACAGGCTCGTTCTTTTCCTGCCTTCATCATGTTTGGGATATCTAGCTGCCTTAACGACATGCACGTCATGTTATTGTTTTATCATAACATTTGCATTAAAGTTTGACACTGGGATGTGATCAAACATCTGGTGGTCAATTGACCGATACATAATTACTGGCTTATGAAGCTTATACCATCAAGCTACGATGATGTACTTGCACGAATATTTACTTTACCACCCAAACACTCGCTAGAATCACGGATCGACAATGCATGATCCGTGCTTGATATTCGTTTTCTCTTCGATAAGTCAATTCATCCAACCCAAGTCAGGCTCTACTAAAGAATTTCATCACGTTTTACAGAAACGTTGTGTCCAAATTATTACTGAAATTTAGAACCGGTAACCATCGCCTTCCGACAGAAAAGGGCAGATGAACCAGTAAATCTACGGTGAACGTATAAATATACTCTGTCGTAATGTATTTTGGATGAATACCATTATAATACGAAATGTAGTGAATCAGAAGAGGGAAGATAAAGAATCTTACTCCATTATATACATACATATATACCCAACTATGCTTAAAGTATGCGAGCTGGTTTTTAAGAAATTAACCCAATTTGTTAGAGTAATTATGCGCGATGTGTAAACGCCATCTACCATGATTTACGTACATGACATGAGGAATAAATGCTATCTATCTATCTATCTATAGTACTCCAAACCATAACTAGTTTAGATGGTTGGGTTAGTTTAATCATGGCATGCTATTTCCTACTTAATAATTATCGATGTCCAATCCCCAGATTTTTCCGATGGTCCAAATGCATGAGCACGAGCGTTTGAGAGTGTGAATGCCTGGTTTCTATTCCAGTTTGATGGCATCTAGCTGATATATAGAATCCAGTTAATGGACAGACGGTTTCACCTCGAGAAAAACAAAGAAGTTATGTTTCAGCTCGAAGATTAGACAAGTCACAATGTAAATATAATACTTTTGTTTGTCTTTCGGATAGATAGAAGCAGGTTGATGGACACACAGTATATCCCGACAAAAACAAAAATGTTATTCTTCTGTTTGAAGGTAGAAAATCTGATCAATGCGTAACTATAGTAGTTTCGTTTTGAATGTTTTATACTTTTGCATTGTTTGTTGTGTTTTTCTTTCTCTGAGTACACTGACGAAGTAGCACACGTCATGTGATGCTATGAGCTCCCACAAATGATATCGCATATTCTTTTTCTATTTTTCTCCTTTGTTCATCTTAACTAAGTTATCTTTGTGGGTCTCAGAATGCTAGACAGAATAAAATATCAGATGACGAATATGGTCACACCAGTATATAAAAACTTCTCATTGAACATTGACTCTCTTCCACCAGGCATTGATCTGATCGAATATGTTTATCCATTTTCGAATGATAATCCAAAGTAACAAATGAAATAGCAAGGTAGAAACTTCGACAATGGGGAGTCTATGTTGAATATATATCAGTTGACATAAATGTGTTCAGTACACTGCAAAAGAGGCTACATGTTTAACGTTTCATTTTGAGATGGGTAACATGTGAGATGCTTCATACTGCTAGATGTTTCACCCTGTTTTTCCATGAAAAAATGTTTCATAGACGTAAGAATACAGCTATTTGAGGGTTGTGACATGTTTCACTCGCGTTGCCGTTTCACTATAATGACCCGAATAGCTGTTTGAAACATCAAAGCTGAAACACGTACAACCGAGTCGAAAAGGCGACATGTCTCAAAGAAAACAGTATAAAGACGGATAATTCTGTCTGATGCCTGGAAGCACTGGCTTCCAAAAATTTGTTTCTGGTCTTGCAGCTATTGTGAATATATCTATTGAGAATAAACAGACCGACGAATTTAATCGAATTATTGCATCATAATATAACTCTTCCAGGCCTAGAGTATTTGAGGCATGCCAAGGCCTTGGAAGAGAAGCCTCCTCCCCACTAAATATTTTTTACTTCTTGAGTCTAAAAGCCCACACAATATATCTTGGGGTCCGCTCTGCTAGAAAGAGCAAAAAAAAAATCCAATCCTTGAACACTTCACAGTTACGCCATATTCTAAATATGAATTCGTGGTCGATTTTTCGGTCAGATTTTCCATTCTGTTTATTTGTACTACGTTCTCCGTAGTAAACTACATAGTACATTAGGAAAGAATTATCTGATGTGAAATGAAATACTTCATGCACTCTTTTATCCACAAAAAAAAACTCGAAGAAAAAGATAAAACACCACTTTTCTGGTACCCTACATGATCGCCACTTTAAATTTACCAATGATCCTTTTCTGGGAGGGGTATGTAAATGGGGACAAACTGACCCAAATTATATTACGCTGTAAAATCAAGCAGTGTCAGCTCCTAATAATTTGTTGTTTCAGAGATATATCGTAGAAAGTTTGCTGGGGATGAGGGCATGATACCCCTTCATGTTTGGGAGGGTTAAGAGTAATCTCGTTAAACATTCATACCAACAAAATACACAGCAGGTTTGCTATAAAAAAAAGAGTGAGATTGATGGGGCATCAATGAGAGTTCGCGTTGGAAGAAACAACAACTGTGTTCTCTGTGTGACCAAAGCTATACATTCAGTATCTTAAATGTGTGTAGCGCATCAAGAGATTTTCTGGACATAGTCAATACAATTGCTCTATATATGATTACAGCCTTGCGCGGGATTCGGCCATTGTGTGACACAAATGACACCAAACCAGGCATCTTCTCATTTCTAGTTAAATACTACACTAATGTTCCGTCATTTACCTTCACCTAATGAATAGAGTAAATTGTTCAAACTTGGAAACGCACGTGATATCATATAGCCAATCAAGATAGGAACTTGCCAACACAGTGCAGCGAGGATTTTCTTTGATGTCAGTCTGTGTCATTTCCAAATATGGCAAGTGGTGGTTGTATTGATGTTAACTTCTTTCGAATAGCCAATCAAATTTGAATTTCAAAGAGGTCATTACACTCCTCCTAATATGGATCACGGAATGTTTATAGAGCTATGGCATCACCAAACTCATATTCGGATCAGATATTGTGTTATGTTCAGTCAAGGCAACACGTGTAGTGTTCGACTTGAATATGCGAAGATGAAACCAGGAGAAGAGAGGAGATATTATTTTTCATCTTTATGAAAATATTGTAAAATTTCGGTGTGTGAAACAATGTTCCTCCTTCCTCACTGACTGTGACAAATGTTGCAACAACTCGAGACGAGTCCAGGACTCCGTTATTTTAATAATCATTTGCGATCCGTATTTCCCGAAACTGAATGGAATTTCAACGACTCTCTCGGCAAAGATATTTACCGCGAGCAGATAAATCATTTTCAAGTTTACAGACATTCATGTATCTAAATCAGCAAGTGTGGTCGATATCTGTATGTAATATAGTATCCCTGCTGAGAACTTCTTCCTGAGTGCTGGATCAGGCTGTGTCATGTGAGCACACCGATGTGGAACTTAAGTAAATTATTATTTTGGTTAATATCTGAATGTAAATGTACCATTTGGTGTTCACCAAAACTTCAGCACAATATTGTCATGGACAATTTGCACGCTATGATAAATTGGTTCACATCAGGAATTATGATGTACAGAACTTGTATCTGTCTGGAATTATCATATTCTTTGTTAACCTGAGGAGCAAGCTTGTCTGTTATATATGTTCCTGCCTGTAGCCTATGGATATTGTTGGTTTATACCTGAGTTTGACTTCCATCGAAGATAAGAGAATAAAACCTGGTGCAAGTTGAATTTAATAAATGTTTCGTGTATTTCTGTTTCTTTCACAGGCGACCTGGTGATCTGATGAAACATGTAATGGGAGATAGACTATTTTGAATCACTTCCAAGTTTGAGACATGTTCGGACACGTTTCACTTGCGACATGCTGGGACAAAGCCATGTTTGGGCGTAGACGTTTCATTTTGAAACATATAGTTGGACGTAACATGTTTCAGATTGAGACAACACATGTTTCACTGTGCAGGATGTCACATGTTTCAAACGGACACGTGTTTAACGATGACATGTCTGATATTGAGACATCATTAACACACATGAGGATGACACGTGTTTCAAATTGAAACATGAAGCCGTTTCAAAATGAAATATGTGCGTACAAACATGTCCCAAAAGTTGGGACAAATTCATGTTTCATTTTGAGACGTTAAACATGTCGCCAATTCTTACAGTGTACGCAAGATCTTTCATTTAGTTTCAGAGCTCGTGAATATCCATTCTGTTGAAGCAGGGTATCCAGATTACTGGATTCTTTTTGCCTATTTCAATCTCAATACATAGATATATTGGTCCGCAATACTGTGTAGGTAAATGGCACACGACAGGTACATGAAACATGTGCACAACGCCTACGCAATATCGAAACTAAAGATTTTCCAATTATCTGAAGATGTCATTCAACTACGAAGATCTTGTGAATTTTAATTAAATAATATAAACGTCCAACTGCCGATAAACTTCATGTAAATGCTGCTTAGGAGATACGCAAGGGAAACATATATCACCAGTGCGCATTGCCTACGCAAGATCTTTCAGTCAGTTTCTGGACACGTGAATGTCCATTCTACTGGAGAAGATTCTCCAGATTATTGGATTCCTTTGCTTAATTCAATCTCAAGATATGAAGTAGTTATATTTGGTCGCAATAATGTGCAGGTGAACGGCACACGAAATGCATGAAACATGTGCACAACGCCTACGCAATATCGAAACTAAAAGTTTTCCAAATATGTGAAGAAAACATTCGACTTCGCATGAAGTTTATCGCATTCGACTTCGAAGATCTTGTGAATTTGAATTAAATAGCATAAATGTCTTACCTGGCGATAAACTTCATGTAAATGCTGCTTAGGACATGCGCAAGGGAAACATATATCACCAGTGCGCAAGGCCTACGCAAGATCTTTCAATCGGTTTCTGAACCCGTGGATCTCCATTCCGCTGGAGCGAGATATCAAGATTGCTGGATTCGCCTGCCTAATTCAACCTCAAGAGATAAAGTAACTGTATTTTGTCGCAATACTGTGCAGGTGAATGGCACACGAAAACTACATGAAACATGTGCACAATGCCTACGCAATATCGAAACTAAACGTTTTCCAAATATGTGAAGAAGACATTCGACTTCGAAGATCTTGTGAATTTGAATTAAATAGTATAAATGTCTCACCTGGCGATAAACTTCATGTAAATACTGCTTAGGACATGCGCAAGGGAAACATATATCACCAGTGCGCAAAGCCTACGCAAGATCTTTCATTTAGTTTCAGAGCGCGTGAATGTCCATTCTGTTGAAGCAGGGTATCCAGATTACTGGATTCTTTTTGCCTATTTCAATCTCAATACATAGATATATTGGTCCGCAATACTGTGTAGGTAAATGGCACACGACAGGTACATGAAACATGTGCACAACGCCTACGCAATATCGAAACTAAAGATTTTCCAATTATTTGAAGATGTCTTTCAACTACGAAGATCTTGTGAATTTTAATTAAATAATATAAACGTCCACCTGGCGATAAACTGCATGTAAATGCTGCTTAGGAGATACGCAAGGGAAACATATATCACCAGTGCGCATTGCCTACGCAACATCTTTCAGTCAGTTTCTGGACACGTGAATGTCCATTTCACTGGAGAAGATTTTCCAGATTATTGGATTCCCTTGCTTAATTCAATCTCAAGAGATGAAGTAGTTATATTTGGTCGCAATAATGTGCAGGTGAACGGCACACGAAATGCATGAAACATGTGCACAACGCCTACGCAATATCGAAACTAAAAGTTTTCCAAATATGTGAAGAAAACATTCGACTTCGCATGAAGTTTATCGCATTCGACTTCGAAGATCTTGTGAATTTGAATTAAATAGCATAAATGTCTTACCTGGCGTTAAACTTCATGTAAATGCTGCTTAGGACATGCGCAAGGGAAACATATATCACCAGTGCGCAAGGCCTACGCAAGATCTTTCAATCGGTTTCTGAACCCGTGGATCTCCATTCCGCTGGAGCGAGATATCAAGATTGCTGGGATTTGCCTGCCTAATTCAATCTCAAGAGATAAAGTAACTGTATTTTGTCGCCATACTGTGCAGGTGAATGGCACACGAAAACTACATGAAACATGTGCACAATGCCTACGCAATATCGAAACTAAACGCTTTCCAAATATGTGAAGAAGACATTCGACTTCGAAGATCTTGTGAATTTGAATTAAATAGTATAAATGTCTCACCTGGCGATAAACTTCATGTAAATACTGCTTAGGACATGCGCAAGGAAAACATATTTTCACCAGTGCGCAAAGCCTACGCAAGATCTTTCATTTAGTTTCAGAGCTCGTGAATGTCCATTCTGTTGAAGCAGGGTATCCAGATTACTGGATTCTTTTTGCCTATTTCAATCTCAATACATAGATATATTGGTCCGCAATACTGTGTAGGTAAATGGCACACGACAGGTACATGAAACATGTGCACAACGCCTAAGCAATATCGAACCTAAAGATTTTCCAATTATCTGAAGATGTCATTCAACTACGAAGATGTTGTGAATTTTAATTAAATAATATAAACGTCCAACTGCCGATAAACTTCATGTAAATGCTGCTTAGGAGATACGCAAGGGAAACATATATCACCAGTGCGCATTGCCTACGCAACATCTTTCAGTCAGTTTCTGGACACGTGAATGTCCATTCCACTGGAGAAGATTCTCCAGATTATTGGATTCCCTTGCTTAATTCAATCTCAAGATATGAAGTAGTTATATTTGGTCGCAATAATGTGCAGGTGAACGGCACACGAAATGCATGAAACATGTGCACAAAGCCTACGCAATATCGAAACTAAACGCTTTCCAAATATGTGAAGAAGACATTCGAATTCGTAGATCTTGTGAATTTGAATTAAATAGTATAAATGTCTCACCTGGCGATAAACTTCATGTAAATACTGCTTAGGACATGCGCAAGGGAAACATATATCACCAGTGCGCAAAGCCTACGCAAGATCTTTCATTTAGTTTCAGAGCTCGTGAATATCCATTCTGTTGAAGCAGGGTATCCAGATTACTGGATTCTTTTTGCCTATTTCAATCTCAATACATAGATATATTGGTCCGCAATACTGTGTAGGTAAATGGCACACGACAGGTACATGAAACATGTGCACAACGCCTACGCAATATCGAAACTAAAGATTTTCCAATTATCTGAAGATGTCATTCAACTACGAAGATCTTGTGAATTTTAATTAAATAATATAAACGTCCAACTGCCGATAAACTTCATGTAAATGCTGCTTAGGAGATACGCAAGGGAAAATTATATCACCAGTGCGCATTGCCTACGCAAGATCTTTCAGTCAGTTTCTGAGCTCGTGAATGTCCATTCTGTTGGAGCAGGGTATCCAGATTACTGGATTCGTTTGCTTAATTCAATCTCAAGACATAAAGTATTTGGTCGCAATACTGAGCAGGTGAATGGCACACGAAAACTACATGAAACATGTGCACAATGCCTACGCAATATCGAAACTAAACATTTTTCAAATATCTGAAGATGCCACTCGAGGCCGAAGATCTTGTAAATTTTAATTGAATAATATAAATGTTTCAACTGGCGATAAACTGCATGTAAATGCTGCTTAGGAGATACGCAAGGGAAACATATATCACCAGTGCGCATTGCCTACGCAAGATCTTTCAGTCAGTTTCAGAACACGTGAATGTCCATTTCTTCTGGATCGAGGTATCAAGATTGCTCAATTCGACTGCCTAGTTCAATCGTAGTAGTTATATTCAGTCGCAATACTGTGGAGGAGAATGGCACACGAAAACAACATGAAACATGTGCACATCGCCTACGCAATATCGAAACTAGACCTTTTTTTCAAATATCTGAAGAAATCATTCGACTTCGAAGATCTTGTGAATTTTAATTAAATAATATAAATGTTTCTACTGGCGATCAACTTCATGTAAATGCTGCTTAGGAGATAAGCCTGACAAGTGACTTCATTTATTCTGGATCGAGGTATCAAGATTGCTCGCCTGCCAAGTTCAATCGTAATAGTTATATTCAGTCGCAATACTGTGGAGGAGAATGGTACACGAAAACAACATGAAACATGTGTACGAAGATCTTGTGAATTTTAATTCAATAATATAAATGTTTTACCTGGCGATAAACTTCATGCAAATGCTACTTAGGAGATGCGCAACGGAAACGTATATCACCAGTGCTCAAGGCCTACGCAAGATCTTTCAATCAGTTTCTAAACATATAAATGTCCATTCTGCTGGAGCGAGGAATCAAGATTGCCTGAGTCGCTTGCCTAATTAAATCTCAAGAGATGAGGTAGTTATATTTGGTCGCAATACTGAGTAGGTGAACGGCACAGGAAACTACATGAAACATGTGCACAACGCCTACGCAATATCGAAACTAAACGTTTTCCAAATATCTGAAGATGTCATTCCACTTCGTAGATCTTGTCGATTTTAGTCATATAATATAACTGTTTCGACTAGCGATCAACTTCATGTAAATGCTGCTTAGGAGATACGCAAGCGAAATATATATCACCAGTGTACATTGCCTACACAAGATCTTTCAGTCAGTTTCTGAGCTCGTGAATGTCCATTCTGTTGGAGCAGGGTATCCAGATTACTGGATTCGCTTGCTCATTTCAATCTCAAGACATAAAGTATTTGGACGCCATGCATACTGAGCAGGTGAATGGCACACGAAAACTACATGAAACATGTGAACAACGCCTACGCAATATCGAAACTAAGCATTCTCCAATTATCTGAAGATGTCATTCAACTATGAATATCTTGTGAACTTTAACTAAATAACATAAATGTTCAGCTGTCGGTAAACTTCATGTAAATGCTGCTTAGGAGATACGCAAGGGAAACATATATCACCAGTGCGCATTGCCTACGCAACATCTTTCAGTCAGTTTCTGGACACGTGAATGTCCATTCCACTGGAGAAGATTCTCCAGATTATTGGATTCCCTTGCTTAATTCAATCTCAAGATATGAAGTAGTTATATTTGGTCGCAAGAATGTGCAGGTGAACGGCACACGAAATGCATGAAACATGTGCACAAAGCCTACGCAATATCGAAACTAAACGCTTTCCAAATATGTGAAGAAGACATTCGAATTCGTAGATCTTGTGAATTTGAATTAAATAGTATAAATGTCTCACCTGGCGATAAACTTCATGTAAAAATACTGCTTAGGATATGCGCAAGGGAAACATATATCACCAGTGCGCAAAGCCTACACTGTAAAAAGTGGAAACATGTTTAACGTTTCATTTTGAGATGGGTAACATGTGAGATGCTTCATATTGCTACATGTTTCACCCTGTTTTTCATGAAAACATCTCTCAAAGACGTAAGATTACAGCTATTTGAGGGTTGTGACATGTTTCACTGGCGTTGCCGTTTCGCTATAGTGACCCGAATAGCTGCTTGAAACATCAAAGCCGAAACACGTACAACCAAGTCGCAAAGGCGACATGTCTCAAGGAACACAGTATAAAAGACAGATAATGCTGTCTGGTGCACTAGTTTCCAAAAATTTATTTCTGGTCTTTAGCGATCGTGAATATATCTGTCGGTATTGAGAATAAACAGACCGACCATCATTTAATCGAATTATTTGCATCGTAATATAACTCTTCCAGGCCTAGGGTATTTGAGCCCTGCCAAGGCCTTGGAAGAGACTTGCCACTAAATATTTGTTTACTTCTTGAGTCTAAAAGCCCCCACAATATATCTTGGAGTGCGCTCTGCTAGAAAGTGCAAAAAAAAATCCAATCCTTGAACACTTCACAGTTACGTCATATTCTAAATATGAATTTTTGGTCGATTTTTCGGTCAGATTTTCCATTTTGTTTATTTGTGCTACGTTCTCCGAAGTAAACTACAAGGTATATTAGGGAAGAATTATCTGATGTGGAATAAAATAGTTCATGCATTCTTTTATCCACAAAAACAAAATCGCGAAGAAAAAGATAAAACATCACTTTTCTGGTACCCCACATGTCCGCCACTTTAAATTTACCAATGATCCTTTTCTGGGAGGGGTATGCAAATAGGGAGAAACTGACTCAAATATATTACGCTGTAAAATCAAGCTCCTAATAATTTGTTGTTTCGGAGATATAACGTAGAAAGTTTGGTGGGGGTTAGGGCATGATTCTCCTTCATGTTCGGAAGGGTTAAGAGTAATCTCGTTAACCATTCCTACCAACAAAATACACAGCAGCGTTGCTATAAAAAAGAGTGACATTGATGGGGCATCAATGAGAGTTCGCGTTGGGAGAAACAACAACTGTGTTCTCTATGTGACCAAAGTTATACATCCAGTATTTTAAATGTGTGTAGCGCATCAGAAAATTTTCTGGACGTATTCAATACGATTGCCCTATATATGATTACAACATTGCGCGGGATTCGGCCATTGTGTGACACAAATGACAGCAAACCAGGCATCTTCACATTTCAAGTTAAATACTACACTAATGTTCCGTCATGATCATTTACCTTCACCAATTGTTCAAACTGGGAAATGCACGTGATATCATAGAGCCAATCAACATAGAAACTTGCCAACATAGTGCAGCGAGGATTTTCTTTGATGTCAGTCTGTGTTATTTCCAAATATGGCAAGTGGTGGTTGTATTGATGTTAACTTCTTTCGAATAGCCAATCAAATCTGAATTTTAAAGAGGTAATTGCACTCCTCCTAATATGGATCACGGAATGTTTATAGAGCTATGACATCACCAAACTCGTATTCTGATCAGAAATTGTGTTATGTTCAGCCAAGGCAACTCGTGTAGTGTTCGACTTGGATATGCGAAGATGAAACCAGGAGGAGAGAGGGGATATTATTTTTCATCGTTATGAAAATATTGAATATTGTTGGTGTGTGAAGCAATGTTCCCCCTTCCTCACTAACTGTGACCACTGTTGCAACAACTCGAGACGAGTCCAGGCTCCGTTATTTAATAATCATCTGCGATCCGTATTCCATTCCCCGAAACTGAATGGAATTTCAACGACTCGTTGGGCAGAGATATTTACCGCGAGCTGATAAATCAGTTTCAAGTTACAGATATTCATCTATCTAAATTAGCAAGTATGGTCTATATATGTATGTAATATAGCACCCCCTGTTGAGAACTTCTTCCTGTGTGCTGGATTAGGTTGTGTCATATCAACACACCGATGTGGAACTTAAGTAAATTATTATTATTATTGGTTAATACCTGAATGTAAATGTACCATTTGGTGTTCACCAAAATTTCAGCACATTATTGTCATGGACAATTTGCACGCTATGATAAATTGGTTCACATCAGGAATTATGATGTACCGAACTTGTATCTATCTGGAATTATCATATTCATTGTTAACCTGCGGATCAAGCTGGTCTGTTATATATGTTCCTGCATGTAGCCTATGATTGTTGTTGGTTCATACCTGAGTTTGAATTCCGTTGAAGATAAGAGAATAAAAACTGATGCAAGTTGAATTTAATAAATGTTTCGTGTATTTTTGTTTCTTTTCACAGGCGATCTGGCGATCTGATGAAACATGTAATGGGAGATAGACTATTTTGAAACACTTCCAAGTTTGAGACATGTTCGGACCCGTTTCGCTTGCGACATGTCTCAAAAGTTGGGACAAAGTCATGTTTGGGCTTAGACATTTCATTTTGAAACATGTAGTCGACCGTAACATGTTTCAGATTGAGACAACACATGTTTCACTGTGCAGGATGTCACATTTTTCAAACGGACACGTGTTTAACGACGACATGTCTGATATTGAGACATCATTAACACACATGAGGATGACACGTGTTTCAAATTGAAACATGAAGCCGTTTCAAATGAAATATGTGCGTACAAACATGTCCCAAAAGTTGGGACAAATTCATGTTTCATTTTGAGACGTTAAACATGTCGCCAATTCTTACAGTGTACGCAAGATCTTTCATTTAGTTACAGAGCTCGTTAATATCCATTCTGTTGAAGCAGGGTATCCAGATTACTGGATTCTTTTTGCCTATTTCAATCTCAATACATAGATATATTGGTCCGCAATACTGTGTAGGTAAATGGCACACGACAGGTACATGAAATGTGCACAACGCCTACGCAATATCGAAACTAAAGATTTTCCAATTATCTGAAGATGTCATTCAACTACGAAGATCTTGGGAATTTTAATTAAATAATATAAACGTCCAACTGCCGATAAACTTCATGTAAATGCTGCTTAGGAGATACGCAAGGGAAACATATATCACCAGTGCGCATTGCCTACGCAACATCTTTCAGTCAGTTTCTGGACACGTGAATGTCCATTCTACTGGAGAAGATTCTCCAGATTATTGGATTCCTTTGCTTAATTCAATCTCAAGATATGAAGTAGTTATATTTGGTCGCAATAATGTGCAGGTGAACGGCACACGAAATGCATGAAACATGTGCACAACGCCTACGCAATATCGAAACTAAAAGTTTTCCAAATATGTGAAGAAAACATTCGACTTCGCATGAAGTTTATCGCATTCGACTTCGAAGATCTTGTGAATTTGAATTAAATAGCATAAATGTCTTACCTGGCGATAAACTTCATGTAAATGCTGCTTAGGACATGCGCAAGGGAAACATATATCACCAGTGCGCAAGGCCTACGCAAGATCTTTCAATCGGTTTCTGAACCCGTGGATCTCCATTCCGCTGGAGCGAGATATCAAGATTGCTGGATTCGCCTGCCTAATTCAACCTCAAGAGATAAAGTAACTGTATTTTGTCGCAATACTGTGCAGGTGAATGGCACACGAAAACTACATGAAACATGTGCACAATGCCTACGCAATATCGAAACTAAACGCTTTCCAAATATGTGAAGAAGACATTCGACTTCGAAGATCTTGTGAATTTGAATTAAATAGTATAAATGTCTCACCTGGCGATAAACTTCATGTAAATACTGCTTAGGACATGCGCAAGGGAAACATATATCACCAGTGCGCAAAGCCTACGCAAGATCTTTCATTTAGTTTCAGAGCGCGTGAATGTCCATTCTGTTGAAGCAGGGTATCCAGATTACTGGATTCTTTTTGCCTATTTCAATCTCAATACATAGATATATTGGTCCGCAATACTGTGTAGGTAAATGGCACACGACAGGTACATGAAACATGTGCACAACGCCTACGCAATATCGAAACTAAAGATTTTCCAATTATTTGAAGATGTCTTTCAACTACGAAGATCTTGTGAATTTTAATTAAATAATATAAACGTCCACCTGCCGATAAACTTCATGTAAATGCTGCTTAGGAGATACGCAAGGGAAACATATATCACCAGTGCGCATTGCCTACGCAACATCTTTCAGTCAGTTTCTGGACACGTGAATGTCCATTTCACTGGAGAAGATTTTCCAGATTATTGGATTCCCTTGCTTAATTCAATCTCAAGAGATGAAGTAGTTATATTTGGTCGCAATAATGTGCAGGTGAACGGCACACGAAATGCATGAAACATGTGCACAACGCCTACGCAATATCGAAACTAAAAGTTTTCCAAATATGTGAAGAAAACATTCGACTTCGCATGAAGTTTATCGCATTCGACTTCGAAGATCTTGTGAATTTGAATTAAATAGCATAAATGTCTTACCTGGCGTTAAACTTCATGTAAAGGCTGCTTAGGACATGCGCAAGGGAAACATATATCACCAGTGCGCAAGGCCTACGCAAGATCTTTCAATCGGTTTCTGAACCCGTGGATCTCCATTCCGCTGGAGCGAGATATCAAGATTGCTGGATTCGCCTGCCTAATTCAATCTCAAGAGATAAAGTAACTGTATTTTGTCGCAATACTGTGCAGGTGAATGGCACACGAAAACTACATGAAAAATGTGCACAATGCCTACGCAATATCGAAACTAAACGCTTTCCAAATATGTGAAGAAGACAATCGACTTCGAAGATCTTGTGAATTTGAATTAAATAGTATAAATGTCTCACCTGGCGATAAACTTCATGTAAATACTGCTTAGGACATGCGCAAGGAAAACATATTTTTACCAGTGCGCAAAGCCTACGCAACATCTTTCAGTCAGTTTCTGGACACGTGAATGTCCATTCCACTGGAGAAGATTCTCCAGATTATTGGATTCCCTTGCTTAATTCAATCTCAAGATATGAAGTAGTTATATTTGGTCGCAATAATGTGCAGGTGAACGGCACACGAAATGCATGAAACATGTGCACAAAGCCTACGCAATATCGAAACTAAACGCTTTCCAAATATGTGAAGAAGACATTCGAATTCGTAGATCTTGTGAATTTGAATTAAATAGTATAAATGTCTCACCTGGCGATAAACTTCATGTAAATACTGCTTAGGACATGCGCAAGGGAAACATATATCACCAGTGCGCAAAGCCTACGCAAGATCTTTCATTTAGTTTCAGAGCTCGTGAATATCCATTCTGTTGAAGCAGGGTATCCAGATTACTGGATTCTTTTTGCCTATTTCAATCTCAATACATAGATATATTGGTCCGCAATACTGTGTAGGTAAATGGCACACGACAGGTACATGAAACATGTGCACAACGCCTACGCAATATCGAAACTAAAGATTTTCCAATTATCTGAAGATGTCATTCAACTACGAAGATCTTGTGAATTTTAATTAAATAATATAAACGTCCAACTGCCGATAAACTTCATGTAAATGCTGCTTAGGAGATACGCAAGGGAAAATTATATCACCAGTGCGCATTGCCTACGCAAGATCTTTCAGTCAGTTTCTGGACACGTGAATGTCCATTCTACTGGAGAAGATTCTCCACATTATTGGATTCTCTTGCTTAATTCAATCTCAAGATATGAAGTAGTTATATTTGGTCGCAATAATGTGCAGGTGAACGGCACACGAAATGCATGAAACATGTGCACAACGCCTACGCAATATCGAAACTAAAAGTTTTCCAAATATGTGAAGAAAACATTCGACTTCGAAGATCTTGTGAATTTGAATTAAATAGCATAAATGTCTCACCTGGCGATAAACTTCATGTAAATGCTGCTTAGGACATGCGCAAGGGAAACATATATCGCCAGTGCGCAAAGCCTACGCAAGATCTTTCAGTCATTTTCAGAGCTTGTGAATGTCCATTCTGTTGCAGCAGGGTATCCAGATAACTGGAATATTTTGCCTATTTCATTCTCAATACATAGATATATTGGTCCGCAATACTGTGTAGGTAAATGGCACACGACAGGTACAGGAAACATGTGCACAACGCCTACGCAATATCGAAACTAAAGCTTTTCCAATTATCTGAAGATGTCATTCAACTACGAAGATCTTTTGAATTTTAATTAAATAATATAAACGTCCAACTGCCGATAAACTTCATGTAAATGCTGCTTAGGAGATACGCAAGGGAAACATATATCACCAGTGCGCATTGCCTACGCAAGATCTTTCAGTCAGTTTCTGGACACGTGAATGTCCATTCTACTGGAGAAGATTCTCCAGATTATTGGATTCCCTTGCTTAATTCAATCTCAAGATATGAAGTAGTTATATTTGGTCGCAATAATGTGCAGGTGAACGGCACACGAAATGCATGAAACATGTGCACAACGCCTACGCAATATCGAAACTAAAGCTTTTCCAATTATCTGAAGATGTCATTCAACTACGAAGATCTTGTGAATTTTAATTAAATAATATAAACGTCCAACTGCCGATAAACTTCATGTAAATGCTGCTTAGGAGAAACGCAAGGGAAACATATATCACCAGTGCGCATTGCCTACGCAAGATCTTTCAGTCAGTTTCTGGACACGTGATTGTCCATTCTACTGGAGAAGATTCTCCAGATTATTGGATTCCCTTGCTTAATTCAATCTCAAGGTATGAAGTAGCTATATTTGGTCGCAATAATGTGCAGGTGAACGGCACACGAAATGCATGAAACATGTGCACAAACCCTTCTCAATATCGAAACTAAACGCTTTCCAAATATGTGAAGAAGACATTCGAATTCGTAGATCTTGTGAATTTGAATTAAATAGTATAAATGTCTCACCTGGCGATAAACTTCATGTAAATACTGCTTAGGACATGCGCAAGGGAAACATATATCACCAGTGCGCAAAGCCTACGCAAGATCTTTCATTTAGTTTCAGAGCTCGTGAATGTCCATTCTGTTGAAGCAGGGTATCCAGATTACTGGATTCTTTTTGCCTATTTCAATCTCAATACATAGATATATTGGTCCGCAATACTGTGTAGGTAAATGGCACACGACAGGTACATGAAACATGTGCACAACGCCTACGCAATATCGAAACTAAAGATTTTCCAATTATCTGAAGATGTCATTCAACTACGAAGATCTTGTGAATTTTAATTAAATAATATAAACGTCCAACTGCCGATAAACTTCGTGTAAATGCTGCTTAGGAGATACGCAAGGGAAACATATATCACCAGTGCGCATTGCCTACGCAACATCTTTCAGTCAGTTTCTGGACACGTGAATGTCCATTCCACTGGAGAAGATTCTCCTGATTATTGGATTCCCTTGCTTAATTCAATCTCAAGATATGAAGGAGTTATATTTGGTCGCAATAATGTGCAGGGGAACGGCACACGAAATGCATGAAACATGTGCACAACGCCTACGTAATATCGAAACTAAAAGTTTTCCAAATATGTGAAGAAAACATTGGACTTCGCATGAAGTTTATCGCATTCGACTTCGAAGATCTTGTGAATTTGAATTAAATAGCATAAATGTCTTACCTGGCGATAAACTTCATGTAAATGCTGTTTAGGACATGCGCAAGGGAAACATATATCACCAGTGCGCAAGGCCTACGCAAGATCTTTCAATCGGTTTCTGAACCCGTGGATCTCCATTCCGCTGGAGCGAGATATCAAGATTGCTGGATTCGCCTGCCTAATTCAATCTCAAGAGATAAAGTAACTGTATTTTGTCGCAATACTGTGCAGGTGAATGGCACACGAAAACTACCTGAAACACATGCACAATGCCTACGCAATATCGAAACTAAACGCTTTCCAAATATGTGAAGAAGACATTCGACTTCGAAGATCTTGTGAATTTGAA
Organism: Hanleya hanleyi; assembly: GCA_036873755.1. Lineage (NCBI taxonomy): Eukaryota > Metazoa > Mollusca > Polyplacophora > Lepidopleurida > Hanleyidae > Hanleya > Hanleya hanleyi. Next base: position 105,039 of record JAVTVY010029803.1, on the reverse strand, counting down.
TTAAATAGTATAAATGTCTCACCTGGCGATAAACTTCATGTAAATGCTGCTTAGGACATGCGCAAGGGAAACATATATCACCAGTGCGCAAGGCCTACGCAAGATCTTTCAATCGGTTTCTGAACCCGTGGATCTCCATTCCGCTGGAGCGAGATATCAAGATTGCTGGATTCGTCTGCCTAATTCAATCTCAAGAGATAAAGTAACTGTATTTGGTCGCAATACTGTGCTGGTGAATGGCACACGAAAACTACATGAAACATGTGCACAACGCCTACGCAATATCGAAACTAAACGTTTTCCAAATATGTGAAGAAGACATTCGACTTCGAAGATCTTGTGAATTTGAATTGAATAGTATAAATGTCTCACCTGGCGATAAACTTCATGTAAATGCTGCTTAGGACATGCGCAAGGGAAACATATATCACCAGTGCGCAAGGCCTACGCAAGACCTTTCAATCAGTTTCCGAACCCGTGGATCTCCATTCCGCTGGGGCGAGATATCATTATTGCTGAATTCGCCTGCCTAATTCAATCTCAAGAGATAAAGTAACTGTATTTGGTCGCAAGACTGTGCAGGTAAATGGCACACGAAAACTACATGAAACATGTGCACAACGCCTACGCAATATCGAAACTAAAGATTTTTCAATTATCTGAAGATGTCATTCAACTACAAAGATCTTGTGAATTTGAATAAAATAGTATAAATGTCTCACATGGCGACAAACTTCATGTAAATGCTGCTTAGGACATGCCCAAGGGAAACATATATCACCAATGCGCAAGGCCTACGCAAGATCTTTCAATCAGTTTCTGAACCCGTGGATCTCCATTCCGCTGGAGCGAGATATCAAGATTGCTGGATTCGCCTGCCTAATTCAATCTCAAGAGATAAAGTAACTGTATTTGGTCGCAATACTGTGCAGGTGAATGGCACACGAAAACTACATGAAACATGTGCACAATGCCTAGGCAATATCGAAACTAAACATTTTTTTAAACATCCGAAGATGCCATTCGACTTCGAAGATCTTGCGAATTTTAATTGAATAATATAAATGTTTCAACTGGCGATAAACTTCATGTAAATGCTGCTAGGAGATACGCAATAAAAACATATATCACCAGTGCGCATTGTCTACGCAAGATCTTTTAGTCAGTTTCTGAACACATAAATGTTCATTCTGCTGGAGCGAAGAATTGTGATTGCTGGATTCGCTTGCCTAATTCAATCTCAAGAGATGAAGTAGTTATATTTGGTAGCAATACTGAGCAGGTGAACGGCACACAACACTGCATGGAACATGTGTACAACGCCTACGCAATATCAAATCTAAACGTTTTCCAAATATTTGAAGGTGTCATTCGACTTCGAAGATATTGTGAATTTTAATTAAATAATATGAATGTTTCGATTGGCGATGAACTTCATGTAAATGCTGCACACGAAAACGTCATGCACTGTAAATAAAAAATCGCGTCGAAAAACGGCCAAAATCCGGATTGAGAGCGCGCTCCTGGAACAACGCATAACGCGTGTTAGGATTTACAGTGTATCCAAATTTCCTGGACAGTTATGGTTTTTTAGATATCCAGGTCCTGTTGTTTCTCAATCAAATCCAACGTATAAGATATCTAGAAAGGAAAATCCATCTGAGAAGTCCAAGAAAACCGGAAATATTTTATGCACTGTAATTTTCGGCAAGTCAGTATCATAATCCAGCGGTTGTTATCGTTTCGGGGACCTTTACCTGCTTGATGCGACGTCTTTGTGGTGGTATATATTGTATGGTATCCTTTCCTAGGCAAGTTCTTCTTTCCGGAACAGATCTTGTTCTTTGGCGATTAAAACTGGGCAGTTGGGATTATATAGTCCATGGCCCATTGTTTCTCAGTCAAAGTTTACGGGTAAAACATCGAGATTTTTTAAACTTATTCATAATGAAAAACATATCAGGCTACCTCTGACCGCTAAAACAAGGACGGGCACCGACCCCGCCCACGTCAACAATAGGTGCAATTGTATTGGTTAAGAGGTCTATTCGATCATTTGGACGAGACTTGTCCGATTAAAGAAATATTGCCGCTTAGACCGTGGCATGTTGAGGATTAAAGATGAAAGTCAATCGGGATTAGGAGAAGGTATTTAGTAGAACCTCCCGGGTCCCGTGTCCCGGGCGTGGACCTCCCCTGGTGTAAGCTGGCCAGACGTCTTTCAGAACAGAAATTTGTTGATATTTGTTTGGACCTGACCTTACGCGAAGGGGAAAACTGGGCAGCTCTAAAAAAAAATCTCAAAATGGGTATTTTGATGAAGGAGGACAAAAAATATTGACAATTATATTTTGTGCAAATAATATAGGAAATAATTATTTTGCGTAAATAATATGGGAAATAAATCAAGTCATGTTCTCCCAACAATGGATTTGGAACGTTTTGAGTTTTGAGAATATCAAATATCCTATCCGTATATTTCTGTTTCGTGACAATGAAAGGCAAGTCTAGTTCATTTATCCGAATATGAAAATTAATTACTTGGTGATCCAATTTGCGACAAATAGACGTCTAAGTACCCAAGTTCTCGGTGCAACAGCGGAGCAGTTTCATTCCTTAAAAATGATCAAACAATCAATCTTGAGGAAACTACACTGATATGAATTGCCGTGTTCTGTATTGGTTAAAAAGGTATTTTCTTCTAAATAATATGATGTAAATTGGGAATGGGGAACGGGTATGTTTGATGTTAACACCTCCCATATGTCTAACCGACTTCATCATTGTGGGACAACAGAAAGTAGCATAATCCACACGTTGTTTGACCATCATTGCAAATTGCTCTCTTCAAATATCTAGTATGTTTGTCCAGTCTATTTCAAGAGGAGTACAATAAACCAGATTACCAATATGGCCCACGGAATGCAATAAACAGGTTTTATCGACATTGCATGACATGTGGAACATGAATTGTGATAAATATAATTTAACTTTTATTAACTAGCGCAAATTGTGAGCATAAAACTTCGTTTCTTGTATCATGTTCTAAGCGTAGAAAGATACCTCTCTAATTACGCGAATAAAAATGACACGCGAACACTATGAAAACATCGAAAGTATAATCATTTAGTTAACTTAATAATTATCTGGAGCTCTATTATTTTCTATAAGGGTAACGGAATTTGAGGATTAACACAGCAAATCTAATTAATAATGATAATCAGTACTCTACATCTTAAGCATAACTCATTATAATTATCTACATGTTATGACAGTAATTAATGTTTGAACGCCTTATGGTCGAGTCTACACGTGCCCTTGCACTCTTCCCAATTGCACACCTTCTTTACTACTTCCTTATATTTGCTTTTACTAATCAGAATTAAATGAATAAAATAAAAACAAAAATGGGTCCTTCATGGTTTAAGATATCCTGGCCAAATGATGTATTTGTTTGATTCAATTTCACGCAGTACCTACGGGCGAGCAGCACTAAACAAATAAATGCGAAATCTTTTAATCGATATTCCTTTGAATTTGACAATATTAGAAATATATTGTTCAACACACTGTATTTTGTTTTCTTTCTTATTAGCAAATTGTTCCAAAACCGAAGGAAACCAATACGAAGTTTTGTTTTGAGCAATATGTTTTGTTTGAATCATTTGATGCTCAAATAGACAATCACAACCAAAGCGTAACACTGCAATTGTGATCGATTCCAAGTCTTGAAATCGATTGGAAAATTAAATTTGATTAAATTTGAACTGAATCCAGTTTCCCAGATACGGTTATTTGAAGAAATGTATGTATAACTAATTGTATTTGATACATGCGGATTTAGTTGATAAACAATATCATATGAATATTTTTTATTGCAATTATGGACGACAGCTATTACAACTGAATGCTGGATCTGGACAATGTATCCCCTCATTTAGCTGCTCTTGATAAAACGTTAATCAAGTTCGAACACGATGAAATAAAATGCCGAAAAGTCATACGATATGCTATGTAGTCATTCTGTTGAGATCTGTACTCATGGTACAGGGTGTCCCGTGGTTCTAAACACATATCCATAGTGTTCCAACTGAACCGTAACCCCTAAATCCTCAAATAAATTGGCCCATATTGTTCTGTTCCTGGTAAGGTATGGTCAAGATGACCGGTGGCAGTGCCTATATTTTGCCGAAGGGCAACTTCGGGCCGTTTCCTTCTTACAAGATATAATCTGTAAATGTTCATATACCATGGGTCGGATTTATTGTCAAGATATGGATTAACCATTAACATAGTATATTAAGCATTGCTATAATATGGTGTTAGATGGTATACTAATGTTTCCAATTTTCGGCTTTCTGTGAAGTCTAGTTTAACTGACAATATATGTAATGCTCTATAAGTCGTATTAACATTGTCATGTTATCCGTTTTTATATCTCTATCATAAGCAGGAAGTGGTTTGAAGGAACTTATCATTGAAATTATCCTATTGGCCATTTTTACTTAGATTCCAAATGATATGACATACACACAACATTGTCTCCCTTTTGTTCGGGAGATATTGCGATAAAAGACAATATCGGGACAGCATGGATGTACTAAAAGACGAGTGGCACGAGACCTCATGCACCGACTGTCGACTCAAATGAGAAAAAAAACAGTCTGGCCTATATATTTGGCTTAAGTATGATTTATGCATGAAGATTGAAACACACAAGTCTATCATCATCTACCAAAAGCTTTTTTTCGGGATACGCAATTTAATTAGATTCCCGGCAAATGTAACTGGTAATTGGGAAACTAGAAAAATAACAATAAAATATCAAAGTGACTACGTGTTTTGGGCCGAATTGTAAACATTAAAACTCGGTTGAGACAAGTCGTCACTTGAATATAAATAGATAAAAAAACGCATAAGATTAATCTTCGAAGTATTTCCCAAAGACAAGACAACCATTTCAACGATTCTTTGATTTCTTCGTTATTTTAATGGTTTGATGGGGTGATTATTAGAACAAGCGATTGAATTTTGTCCATTAAATTGGGGTTATATAATTTTAATAAAGACGAAGACAATGTGTGCGTAAAGACAATGTTGTTCCTCCATTTTACCAAGTTGGCGATCGTAGATTTTCAAATTATTCATTCACGGTTGAGACTTGGGCGTAGCTCGTTAAATGCACATATGTATCTACGACATCTCTGAAAATCCTTCTTGTGCTTGTTGATATCACGATGAAAACCCCGAGCACTTTCTTCTGTTTTGTCCTCTTTATCCACCAATTAGAAACCAAATAATTCAATTAAAAAATCGTTATATCGAAACCCTTTTATTCGGAAACCTATATCTTAGTATTTTAGATAATACAAATATCTTTATCGCTGTCCATAATTTCATATATATATATATTAAGCGTACTATCAATTCTAAAGGAAGCCTATGTGAGCATACTTTTTACGTTACAGTGTATATAGTTAGTACCGGTACACTTGATTATTGTATAGTCTGATAATTCGCATATATATATATATATATTAGTAATAGTGCGAGCATAAACTGTATATGTCAGATTGTTTACTTCATGTATTTGTATATAAATGTTTTTTCTTTCTTTGTTTTCACATATAATTTCATTTCTGATTATCATGAATAATTTTCGCCAAGTTGGTGCATAGTTTTTTTGTTCCCAGTCACCGTTTGTACTTTCAATTTGTTTGTCTGGGAGAGGCGTTAATATAGGCTTTGCCTATTTGCCAATCCCAGTTTCCTTTGAGGAAATAAATATATTGTTTACACCATAGAATTTTAATAGTGTGATTGAATTATTGGGGAAATTACCGTAAGCTACATACTTCAGCTATACCCAGTGATAATATTTCAATTTTCGGCGTATACAGTAGTAAAAAAGAGAATAGATATTTCTTATTTTCACAAGATATCAATTTTTATAGTTCCCTTGTTAATTACTAAAAACATATACGGGTATATAGGTCCTTATATAGACATGTAAATATTCTGATTCACTATTCACCCACAGTCGGTATAATTCAGGTTTCTTTCTTATTGATCTCGGAACAATTGTCCTTTTTAAAACGGACCAATTGCCGTGTAAGCAGATGTGTGGATAATGTTATTTTTCTAATACTCTAAGAGCAATAATCGGTTAAACATAACCGAGAGAATGGAGTTAACATAAAACACGACAGTTATACAGTGAGATTAATACTCTCAGTATTAGTTCATGTCCCGCTGTTAGACTGAAAACACGGCTGAGTCAACGGAAATCTTGTCCAGTTAATTACGGACCTAATATTTTATATATCGATATAGAAGATACAGAAACGATTACTCAAGCGTTTAATCTCCACATGAAACAAGGCAAAATTTTTAGTAGACATAGTTACAACATCAATTTACAAACTGCATGTCCATCGTTCTTCCTTGTGTCCAACTTGAGCAACTTTTTTTTTTCCAAACAAATAGATAATATTTTGAATTGAAACTCTGAGAGAGAAACCTGTTACTCAGCTGGCAGCTTTGATGTGATTTTTGTATCCAAAGCTGAATTAAGTCACGCCTTCTTCCGAGATGAAAAGAAATTCACAGGAAAATTGGTGTAATTAAAAACAGGTAGTTTTGGGCATTTTTTTTATTTTATGTCTATTATTTGATTCTGGATTTCCCCTACAGAATTTGGATTGAAAAGTATGATAAATTTTATTCGAATTCATTCAGTTTTATTAGGAAAAAATATGCCACGAGGCTGAAATTTGAATAAAAAATATCGGTAGTTATCATCTCTTCAAACCAATACAATCTTGTTCACATCCATTAATGTTGTGTGTGCAAGGAAACGAAACGGCAATAATCGAGAGCTGTCATATCGGGTCCACCAGTAGCAATTTGATATGATATATGATATGTTTATTGCAGGAATAAACCTGAAAGGCATTTCTCCCATACATGAAGTGCTGGCTTGGGAGCCCAAACAGATGATACATGTAAAACAATAAATTAAGCAATAAGAGTAATATACATGATATAGAAATAGGAAAGTACACAAGTTCGTCAGGCAAAATTAGTTACTCATGATATTGATCAATTAGCTCATTTTGTAACTTCGATGACTCTATTAAAAAATTTCAGAGGTTAATCAGTCCATATTTATTTCGGGGATTCATAAGACAATTAAATTTATTTGAAACAAGGCAATAATCGTCGTACGAAGAGGTGATGTATTCATTGTTGATTTATTCTCAGGATAATTTTTTGATAAAGGATATATAATGGTGCCGGAAATACGATATACATGTTGGTATCAAACGCTAGATTCTCTGGGTATACATGGCTCCGCAAAGTCAGCAATGGATACAGGCGCTCCATTTTTTGTAATTCTTGCAGACCAGGCTGTTTATGTTCTTTAGTATATTAGTTCAAGTTGAGACAAATATCAACCAGATTCCGATCAGGTCACATTCACTAGGTGGGGTCGACGCCCGGCACGAGACCCCCGCGGATCGACTAAATACCTTCTCGTAATCCCGATTGACTTTCATCTTTAATCTCCACACTACTATATGCATGGTCAACGCGGAAAAACATCTTTAATCGGACTGGTCTTAGCAAATCTGGCCAAATCCAAACCTTGACCAATGACGACAACGGGAAGGTTGTCTGTCATACTTGCAATAGCCTATCCCCAAATCTTTAATCCTCTCTTCATGAAATACCTAGTGAATTGAGAAAAGCATTGTTTGATTGACTTTATTACAATACATGAATGCCAAAATCTGATAACAATAACACACATATATATACTATATATTTACTGGGAACGTTCATATGATCATCAACATTCCACAAGACCATGTATGACAAACACGAGTCGCCTTGTAACCTTGGACGAGCAATATGAACACCACTGAAGCTACCAAGACTAGTAAAAACACAGGTAATGGAAACACATTTGTAATTAGACCAAAAAGCTCTCTGATAGAAGATATCGCGTAATTCACTTGTCTCATTTCTTATATGCAGCAAATCATAGCACAGGCATTTCTCTGATAATCTTAATAGTCCGTAATAGTTCACAGGCGTTGTTCACATGTTTCATATATTTCTCACATTATTATATTTTATTAAAATATTAAAAATATATTCACATTATTAAAATATAAAATCTCTATTTTGTTTTCCATATTTGAGTAATGTTGACACCTCGCTCCAACAGAATACAATTGTACTAGTTCAGAAACAGAAATAAAGATTTAATTCATTTTCACACTATCTTCATAAATCATAAAATCTTCTAATATTTGGACGATGTTTAGTTTCGCTATTGCGTAGACGTTATGCACATGTTTCATGTAGTTTTCGTGTGCCGATCACCTGCACAGTATTGTAACTATGTATATCTACTTTACCTTTTGAGATTGAATTAAACAAGCAAACAAAGTCATCTTGATCTCGCGTCGAGCAGAATAAAATCTCACTTGTTCAGAAACTGATTAAAGGATCTTGCGTAGGCAATGCGCACTGGTGATATATGTTTCCCTTGCGTTTCTCCTAAGCAGCATTTACATGAACTTTATCGGCAATAGAGACGTTCATGTTATTTAATTCACTTTGGTCTTCGTGATCGAATAAAATATTCTGATATTTGTACAATGTTTAGTTTCGCTATTGCGTAGGAGTTGTGCACATGTTTCATGTAGTTTTCGTGTGCCGTTCACCTGCACAGTATTGCGACTAAATATAACTACTTTACCTATTGAGATTGAATTAAACAAGCGAATCCAGTCATCTTGATATCGCGCCCAGCAGAATGAAATTTCAGTTCTCCAGAAACTGACTGAAAGATCTTGCGTAGGCAATGCGCACTGGTGATATATGTTTCCCTTGCGTCTCTCTTACGCAGCATTTACATGAAGTTTATCGGCAATTGAGATCTTCGTGTTATTTAACTCACTTTGATCTTCACAAACGAATAAACTATTCTGATATTTATACAATGTTTAGTTTCGCTATTGCGTAGGAGTTGTGCACATGTTTCATGTAGTTTTCGTGTGCCGTTCTCCTGCACAGTATTGCGGCTAAATATAATTACTTTACCTATTGAGATTGAATTAAACAAGCGAATCCAGTCATCTTGATATCGCGCCCAGCAGAATGAAATTTCAGTTCTCCAGAAACTGACTGAAAGATCTTGCGTAGGCAATGCGCACTGGTGATATATGTTTCCCTTGCGTCTCTCCTACGCAGCATTTACATGAAGTTTATCGGCAATTGAGACATTCATGTTATTTAACTCACTTTGATCTCCGTAAATGAATAAAATATTCTGATATTTGTACAACGTTTAGTTTCGCTATTGCGTAGGAGTTGTGCACTTGTTTCATGTAGTTTTCGTCTGCCGTTCACCTGCACAGTATTGCGTATCTGCTTTACCTTTTGAGATTGAATTAAACAAGCGCACCCAGTCATCTTGATATCGCGCGGAGCAGAATGAAATCTCACTTGATCAGAAACTGATGAAAGATTTTGTTTACACTTGTGATAATGTTTGCCTTGCGTCTCTTCTAAGCAGCATTTACATGAAGTTTATCACCAATTGAGACATTGATGTTATTTAATTCACTTTCACATTATCTTCGTCACTGAATAAAATATTCTGATATTTTACGATGTTTAGTTTCGCTATTGCGTAGGCGTTGTGCACATGTTTCATGTAATTTTCATGTGCCGTTCACCCGCGCAGTATTGCGACTAAGTGTATTTACTTTATCCTTTGAGATTGAATTAAACAAGCGAACCTAGTCATCTTGATATCGCGCCGAGCAGAATGACATCTCACTTAACCAGAAACTGATTGCAGGATCTTGCGCAGGCGATGCGCACTGGTGATATATGCTTCCCTTGTGTCTCTCCTGAGCAGCATTTACATGAAGTTTGTCGGTAATTGAGACATTCATGTTATTCAACTCACCTTGATCTTCGTCATCGAATAAAATATTGTGATATTTGTACAATGTTTAGTTTCGCTATTGCGTAGTCGTTGTGCACATGTTTTATGTAGTTTTCATGTGCCGTTCACCTGCACTGTATTGCGGCTAAATATAACTAATTTACCTGTTGAGATTGAATTAAACAAGCGAATCCAGTCATCTTGATATCGCGCCCAGCAGAATGAAGTTTCATTCTCCAGAAACTGACTGAATGTTCTTGCGTAGGCAATGCGCACTGGTGATATATGTTTCCCTTGCGTCTCTCCTACGCAGCCTTCACATGGAGTTTATCGGCAATTGAGACATTCATGTTATTTAACACACTTTGATCTTCGTAAATGAATAAAATATTCTGATATTTGTACGATGTTTAGTTTCGCTATTGCGTAGGCGTTGTGCACATGTTTCATGTAGTTTTCATGTGCCGTTCACCTGCACAGTATTGCGACTAAGTATATCTACTTTACCTTTTGAGATTGAATTAAACAAGCGAACCCAGTCATCTTGATATCGCGCCGAGCAGAATGAAATCTCACTTGATCAGAAACTGATTGAAGGATCTTGCGTAGGCAATGCGCACTTGTGATATATGTTTCCCTGCGTCTCTCCTCAGCAGCATTTACATTGAGTTTATCGGCAATTGAGACATTCATGTTATTTAACTCACTTTGATCTTCGTAATCGAATAAAATATTCTGATATTTGTACAGTGTTAGTTTCGCTATTGCGTAGGCGTTGTGCGCATGTTTCATGGAGTTTTCGTGTGCCGTTCACCTGCACAGTATTGCGACTAAATATAACTACTTTATCTCATGACATTGAATTAATCCAGCGAAGCCAGTAATCTTCATACCTCAGCTTAGCAGATTGAAATTTCACTTGTCCAGAAACCGATGAAAGATTTTGCGTAAGCAAAGCGAACTTGTGATATATGTTTGCCTTGCGTCCTTCCTAAGCAGCATTTAAATGAAGTTTATCACCAATTGAGACATTGATGTTATTTAATTCTATTTCACATTAACTTCGACACTGAATAAAATATTCCAATATTTGTACCGTGTTTAGTTTCGCTATTGCGTAGGAGTTTTGCACATGTTTCATGTAGTTTTCATGTGCCGTTCACCTGCACAGTATTGCGACTAAGTATATCTACTTTACCGTTTGTGATTAAATTAAACCAGGAAACCCCGTCATCTTCATATCGCGCCAAGCAGAATGAAATTTCACTTGTTCAGAAACTGATTGAAGGATCTTGCGTAGGCAATGCGCACTGGTGATATATGTTTCCCTTGCGTTTCTCCTAAGTAGCATTTACATGAAGTTTATCTGCAATAGAGACATTCACGTTATTTAATCCACTTTGGTCTTCGTAATCGAATAAAATATTCTGATATTTCTACAATGTTTAGTTTCGCTATTGCGTAGGCGTTGTGCACGTGTTCCATGTAGTTTTTGTGTGCCGTTCACCTGCACAGTATTGTCACTAAATATAACTACTTTATCTCTTGAGATTGAATTAAACAAGCGAATCCAGTCTTCTTGATATAGCGCCCAGCAGAATCAAGTTTCAGGTCTCCAGAAACTGACTGAAAGATCTTGCGTAGGCAATGCGAACTGGTGATATATGTTTCCCTTGCGTCTCTCCTACGCAGCATTTACATGAGGTTTATCCGCAATTCAGACATTCATGTTATTTAACACACTTTGATCTCCGTAAATGAGCAAAATATTCTGATATTTGTACAATGTTTAGTTTCGCTATTGCGTAGGCGTTGTGTACATATTTCATGTAGTTTTCCTGTGCCGTTCACCTGCACAGTATTGCGACCAAATATAACTACTTTACCTATTGAGATTGAATTAAACAAGCGAATCCAGTCATCTTGATATCGCGCCCAGCAGAATGAAGTTTCAGTTTTCCAGACACTGACTGAAAGATCTTGCGTAGGCAATGCGCACTGGTTATATGTTTCCCTTGCGTCTTTCCTACGCAGCATTTACATGAAGTTTATCGGCAATTGAGACATTCATGTTATTTAACACACTTTGATCTCCGTAAATGAACAAAATATTCTGATATTTGTACAATGTTTAGTTTCGCTTTTGCGTAGACGTTATGCACATGTTTCATGTAGTTTTTATTTGCTGTTCACCTGCACGGTAGTGGGACTAAGTATATATACTTTACTTTTTGAGATTGAATTAAACAAGCGAACCCAGTCATCTTGATATCGCGCCGAGCAGAATAAAATCTCACTTGATCAGAAACTGATTGAAGGATCTTGCGTAGGCAATGCGCACTGGTGATATATGTTTCCCTTGCGTTTCTCCTAAGCAGCATTTACATGACGTTTATCGGCAATTGAGACATTTATGTTATTTAATTCATTTTGGTCTTCGTAATCGAATAAAATATTCTGATATTTGTGCAATGTTTAGTTTCGCTATTGCGTAGGCGTTGTGCACATGTTTCATGTAGTTTTCGTGTGCCGTTCACCTGCACAGTATTGCGACTAAATATATCTACTTTATCTCTTGAGATTGAATTAATCCAGCAAAGCCAGTAATCTTCATGCCTCATCTCAGCAGATAGAAATTTCTCTTGTCCAGAAACTGATGAAAGACTTTGCTTAAGCAATGCACACTTGTGATATATGTTTGCCTTGCGTCTCTCCTAAGAAGCTTTTACATGAAGTTTATCACCAATTGAGACATTGATGTTATTTAATTCCCATTCATATTATCTTCGTAACTGAATAAAATAGTCTGACATTTGTACGATGTTTAGTTTCGCTATTGCGTAGGCGTTGTGCACATGTTTCATGTAGTTTTCGTGTGCCGTTCACCTGCACAGTATTGCGACTAAATATAACTACTTTATCTATTGAGATTGAATTAATCCAGCAAAGCCAGTAATATTCATATCTCACCTCAGCAGGTAAAAATTTCATTTGTCCAGAAACTGATGAAAGATTTTGCGTAAGCAATGCGGACTTGTGATATATGTTTGCCTTGCGTCTCTCTTAAGCAGCATTTACATTATCTTCGTAAGTGAATAAAATAGTCTGACATTTGTACGATGTTTAGTTTTTATATTGCGTAGGCGTTGTGCACATGTTTGATGTATTTTTCGCGTGCCGTTCACTTGCACAGTATTGCGACTAAGTATATCTACTTTATCCTTTCAGATTGAATTAAACAAGCGACCTCAGTCATCTTGATATCGCGCCAAGCAGAATGAAATTTCCGTTCTCTAGAAACAGACTGAAAGATCTTGCGTAGGCAATGCGCACTGGTGATATATGTTTCCCTTGCGTTTTTCCTAAGCAGCATTTACATGAAGTTTATCGGCAATTGAGGCATTGATGTTATTTAACACACTTTGATCTTCGTAAATGAATAAAATATTCTGATATTTGTACAATGTTTAGTTTCGCTATTGCGTAGGCGTTGTGCACATGTTTTATGTAGTTTTCATGTGCCGTTCACCTGCACTGTATTGCGGCTAAATATAACTAATTTACCTGTTGAGATTGAATTAAACAAGCGAATCCAGTCATCTTGATATCGCGCCCAGCAGAATGAAGTTTCATTCTTCAGAAACTGACTGAATGTTCTTGCGTAGGCAATGCGCACAGGTGATATATGTTTCCCGTGCGTCTCTCCTACGCAGCCTTCACATGGAGTTTATCGGCAATTGAGACATTCATGTTATTTAACACACTTTGATCTTCGTAAATGAATAAAATATTCTGATATTTGTACGATGTTTAGTTTCGCTATTGCGTAGGCGTTGTGCACATGTTTCATGTAGTTTTCATGTGCCGTTCACCTGCACAGTATTGCGACTAAGTATATCTACTTTACCTTTTGAGATTGAATTAAACAAGCGAACCCAGTCATCTTGATATCGCGCCGAGCAGAATGAAATCTCACTTGATCAGAAACTGATTGAAGGATCTTGCGTAGGCAATGCGCATTTGTGATATATGTTTCCCTGCGTCCCTCCTTAGCAGCATTTACATTGAGTTTATCGGCAATTGAGACATTCATGTTATTTGACTCACTTTGATCTTCGTAATCGAATAAAATATTCTGATATTTGTACAGTGTTAGTTTCGCTATTGCGTAGGCGTTGTGCGCATGTTTCATGGAGTTTTCGTGTGCCGTTCACCTGCACAGTATTGCGACTAAATATAACTACTTTATCTCATGACATTGAGTTAATCCAGCGAAGCCAGTAATCTTCACACCTCAGATTAGCAGATTGAAAGGAGGTGTTCGCTTTAGATGGATATTTTTCCCTTCAGAGTCGCTCTCTGCTGCTCTATTGTCTCGCTCTTAGCCGGTCGGTAAATTGTGACGTAATGCTCAGGTATTCCCCAACTCTTTGGCAGACAGGCGAGGCCAGTCTAATGGGAAATTCTGGTTCATATTCTCATAGCGTTACCATTAGTTTTTTCATGAACGACCCAGATATTTACGAACAATATTCAGTTATATTAATATATAAACCTACTCGAAAACTGAAAAATCACTGCCAAAAGTTCAGCGAACAATAATTAAGGAAGAAACTGCAAAAAAAAAACATATTGACACATGCATAATCACTTGGGAAAGCAAGCGTCACCACTTGTTGAGGGTCATTTTCTTAATAAAGGCCTTGATATAAGACAAGTTTAACCGTATAACTTTTCAATTCATAGTTACAACATTCCGCTGCCCTAAGAGGTAGATACTTCATGTAGGGAGCTATTGTCTGAGTCTTTGTGCAGCTGAAAAGGCTCAAGTCTAGACATATTGTTGTCCCCAGACTTGGCTATTGTATGCATTGTCTCGTGATCCTTACATGGAGTATGAACCCCCTCAGACGAAATATACTCATGTAGAAATTATATATGTATAACAATTTTTTTTTTTTGCTCTGCTGGTTCGTCAGAATATTCAAACACTGAACAAGTGGTCTGACTGTGTGTGGAGTTGTTTGTGTGCAATTCTATTCACGAATTATAATAAAATAAGGGATTATGTGCGTTAGGGGTTCGCTGTCTTTTATTTCACGTCACTTTCTAAAGTCCAAAATGAAGATGGGAGAAAAAAGGAAGGAAAGAAAAAAAAAATTTCAGGGATTTGGGGATTCGAACGAAAGTGTTGCTTTTATTTTAATCTGTAGTCCGACACTGTAACCATTCGGCCAAGCAGCTGTTACAATTATCAGCTTGAGGAATCATGTGCTGAACGGCGGTGAACGACACCCTTTCAGAGCATTACAAGCGTTTGGACATATTTCAGTATTATGAAAATATGACACCTTTAACCAAAACGATTTTTTCAGTATCATTTTGGATCAAATGCATCGCATTTCGATATGTAAGACTCGTTTTGGTTAAAGGTGTCATTTTTTATATATGAAGGGAATTCCCTTCAAGAATATCGCCAAAAATTGCAAAAACAAACAAATGCTTATTTTTTAATACTCGTAATATTTTGTTGACAAATCTCTTCTCGATAAAAACTGAGAATATGAAAATTCAGTATTTTCTCTCTCAAGCAAATAACTTTTCAAGTAAACGAGAGGAAATTATATTTTCGGCTTATAAACGCAACATACTAAGGAAAAAATTACGGTCAAACCGAACACCTCCTTTCACTTGTCCAGAAACCGATGAAAGATTTTGCGTAAGCAATGCGAACTTGTGATATATGTTTGCCTTGCGTCTTTCCTAAGCAGCACTTAAATGAAGTTTATCACCAATTGAGACATTGATGTTATTTAATTCTATTTCACATTAACTTCGACACTGAATAAAATATTCCGATATTTGTACGATGTTTAGTTTCGCTATTGCGTAGGAGTTGTGCACATGTTTCATGTAGTTTTCATGTGCCGTTCACCTGCACAGTATTGCGACTAAGTATATCTACTTTACCCTTTGTGATTAAATTAAACCAGGAAACCCCGTCATCTTGATATCGCGCCTAGCAGAATGAAATTTCACTTGTTCAGAAACTGATTGAAGGATCTTGCGTAGGCAATGCGCACTGGTGATATATGTTTCCCTTGCGTTTCTCCTAAGCAGAATTTACATGAAGTTTATCTGCAATAGAGACATTCACCTTATTTAATCCACTTTGGTCTTCGTAATCGAATAAAATATTCTGATATTTCTACAATGTTTAGTTTCGCTATTGCGTAGGCGTTGTGCACGTGTTTCATGTAGTTTTTGTGTGCCGTTCACCTTCACAGTATTGCCACTAAATATAACTACTTTATCTCTTGAGATTGAATTAAACAAGCGAATCCAGTCTTCTTGATATAGCGCCCAGCAGAATGAAGTTTCAGGTCTCCATAAACTGACTGAAAGATCTTGCGTAGGCAATGCGAACTTGTGATATATGTTTCCCTTGCGTCTCTCCTACGCAGCATTTACATGAGGTTTATCCGCAATTCAGACATTCATGTTATTTAACACACTTTGATCTCCGTAACTGAGCAAAATATTCTGATATTTGTACAATGTTTAGTTTCGCTATTTCGTAGGCGTTGTGCACATGCTTCATGTAGTTTTCATGTGCCGTTCACCTGCACAGTATTGCGACCAAATATAACTATACTTTACCTATTGAGATTGAATTAAACAAGCGAATCCAGTCATCTTGATATCGCGCCCAGCAGAATGAAGTTTCAGTTTTCCAGACACTGACTGAAAGATCTTGCGTAGGCAATGCGCACTGGTTATATGTTTCCCTTGCGTCTTTCCTACGCAGCATTTACATGAAGTTTATCGGCAATTGAGACATTCATGTTATTTAACTCACTTTGATCTCCGTAAATGAAAAAAATATTCTGATATTTGTACAATGTTTAGTTTCGCTTTTGCGTAGACGTTATGCACATGTTTCATGTAGTTTTTATTTGGTGTTCACCTGCACGGTAGTGCGACTAAGTATATATACTTTACTTTTTGAGATTGAATTAAACAAGCGAACCCAGTCATCTTGATATCGCGCCGAGCAGAATGAAATCTCACTTGATCAGAAACTGATTGAAGGATCTTGCGTAGGCAATGCGCACTGGTGATATATGTTTCACTTGCGTTTCTCCTAAGCAGCATTTACATGACGTTTATCGGCAATTGAGACATTTATGTTATTTAATTCATTTTGGTCTTCGTAATCGAATAAAATATTTTGATATTTGTGCAATGTTTAGTTTCGCTATTGCGTAGGCGTTGTGCACATGTTTCATGTAGTTTTGGTGTGCCGTTCACCTGCACAGTATTGCGACTAAATATAACTACTTTATCTCTTGAGATTGAATTAATCCAGCGAAGCCAGTAATCTTCATGCCTCATCTCAGCAGATAGAAATTTCGCTTGTCCAGAAACTGATGAAAGACTTTGCGTAAGCAATGCACACTTGTGATATATGTTTGCCTTGCGTCTCTCCTAAGAAGCTTTTACATGAAGTTTATCACCAATTGAGACATTGATGTTATTTAATTCCCATTCACATTATCTTCGTAACTGAATAAAATAGTCTGACATTTGTACGATGTCTAGTTTCGCTATTGCGTAGGCGTTGTGCACATGTTTCATGTAGTTTTCGTGTGCCGTTCACCTGCACAGTTTTGCGACTAAATATAACTACTTTATCTCTTGAGATTGAATTAATCCAGCGAAGCCGGTAATCTTCTTACCTCACCTCAGCAGATTGAAATTTCACTTGTCCAGAATCTGATGAAAGATTTTGCGTAAGCAATGCGCACTTGTGATATATGTTTGCCTTGCGTCTCTCCTAAGCAGCATTTAAATGAAGTTTATCATCAATTGAGACATTGATGTTATTTAATTCAATTTCGCATTATCTTCGTCACTGAATAAAATATTCTGATATTTGTGCGATGTTTAGTTTCGCTATTGCGTAGGCGTTGTGCACATGTTTCATATAGTTTTCATGTGCCGTTCACCTGCACAGTATTGCGACTAAGTATATCTACTTTACCCAGTGTGATTAAATTAAACAAGAAAACCCCGTCGTCTTGATATCGCGCCAAGCAGAATGAAATTTCACTTGTTCAGAAACTGATTGAAGGATCTTGCGTAGGCAATGCGCACTGGTGATATATGTTTCCCTTGCGTTTCTCCTAAGCAGCATTTACATGAAGTTTATCTGCAATAGAGACATTCACGTTATTTAATCCACTTTGGTCTTCGTAATCGAATAAAATATTCTGATATTTCTACAATGTTTAGTTTCGCTATTGCGTAGGCGTTGTGCACGTGTTTCATGTAGTTTTTGTGTGCCGTTCACCTTCACAGTATTGCCACTAAATATAACTACTTTATCTCTTGAGATTGAATTAAACAAGCGAATCCAGTCTTCTTGATATAGCGCCCAGCAGAATGAAGTTTCAGGTCTCCATAAACTGACTGAAAGATCTTGCGTAGGCAATGCGAACTTGTGATATATGTTTCCCTTGCGTCTCTCCTACGCAGCATTTACATGAGGTTTATCCGCAATTCAGACATTCATGTTATTTAACACACTTTGATCTCCGTAACTGAGCAAAATATTCTGATATTTGTACAATGTTTAGTTTCGCTATTTCGTAGGCGTTGTGCACATGCTTCATGTAGTTTTCATGTGCCGTTCACCTGCACAGTATTGCGACCAAATATAACTATACTTTACCTATTGAGATTGAATTAAACAAGCGAATCCAGTCATCTTGATATCGCGCCCAGCAGAATGAAGTTTCAGTTTTCCAGACACTGACTGAAAGATCTTGCGTAGGCAATGCGCACTGGTTATATGTTTCCCTTGCGTCTTTCCTACGCAGCATTTACATGAAGTTTATCGGCAATTGAGACATTCATGTTATTTAACTCACTTTGATCTCCGTAAATGAAAAAAATATTCTGATATTTGTACAATGTTTAGTTTCGCTTTTGCGTAGACGTTATGCACATGTTTCATGTAGTTTTTATTTGGTGTTCACCTGCACGGTAGTGCGACTAAGTATATATACTTTACTTTTTGAGATTGAATTAAACAAGCGAACCCAGTCATCTTGATATCGCGCCGAGCAGAATGAAATCTCACTTGATCAGAAACTGATTGAAGGATCTTGCGTAGGCAATGCGCACTGGTGATATATGTTTCACTTGCGTTTCTCCTAAGCAGCATTTACATGACGTTTATCGGCAATTGAGACATTTATGTTATTTAATTCATTTTGGTCTTCGTAATCGAATAAAATATTTTGATATTTGTGCAATGTTTAGTTTCGCTATTGCGTAGGCGTTGTGCACATGTTTCATGTAGTTTTCGTGTGCCGTTCACCTGCACAGTATTGCGACTAAATATAACTACTTTATCTCTTGAGATTGAATTAATCCAGCGAAGCCAGTAATCTTCATGCCTCATCTCAGCAGATAGAAATTTCGCTTGTCCAGAAACTGATGAAAGACTTTGCGTAAGCAATGCACACTTGTGATATATGTTTGCCTTGCGTCTCTCCTAAGAAGCTTTTACATGAAGTTTATCACCAATTGAGACATTGATGTTATTTAATTCCCATTCACATTATCTTCGTAACTGAATAAAATAGTCTGACATTTGTACGATGTCTAGTTTCGCTATTGCGTAGGCGTTGTGCACATGTTTCATGTAGTTTTCGTGTGCCGTTCACCTGCACAGTATTGCGACTAAATATAACTACTTTATCTCTTGAGATTGAATTAATCCAGCGAAGCCGGTAATCTTCTTACCTCACCTCAGCATAGCAGATTGAAATTTCACTTGTCCAGAATCTGATGAAAGATTTTGCGTAAGCAATGCGCACTTGTGATATATGTTTGCCTTGCGTCTCTCCTAAGCAGCATTTAAATGAAGTTTATCATCAATTGAGACATTGGTGTTATTTAATTCAATTTCGCATTATCTTCGTCACTGAATAAAATATTCTGATATTTGTGCGATGTTTAGTTTCGCTATTGCGTAGGCGTTGTGCACATGTTTCATATAGTTTTCATGTGCCGTTCACCTGCACAGTATTGCGACTAAGTATATCTACTTTACCCAGTGTGATTAAATTAAACAAGAAAACCCCGTCGTCTTGATATCGCGCCAAGCAGAATGAAATTTCACTTGTTCAGAAACTGATTGAAGGATCTTGCGTAGGCAATGCGCACTGGTGATATATGTTTCCCTTGCGTTTCTCCTAAGCAGCATTTACGTGAAGTTTATCGGCAATAAAGACATTCATGTTATTTAATTCACTTTGGTCTTCGTAATCGAATAAAATATTCTGATATTTGTACGATGTTTAGTTTCGCTATTGCGTAGGAGTTGTGCACATGTTTCATGTAGTTTTCGTGTGCCGTTCACCTGCACAGTATTGCGACTAAATATAACTACTTTACCTATTGAGATTGAATTAAACAAGCGAATCCAGTCATCTTGATATCTCGTCCAGCAGAATGAAGTTTCAGTTCTCCAGAAACTGACTGAAAGATGCTGCGTAGGCAATGCGCACTGGTTATATGTTTCACTTGCGTCTCTCTTAAGCAGCATTTACATTGAGTTTATCGGCAATTGAGACATTCATGTTATTTAACTCACTTTGATCTCCGTAAATGATATTTGTACAATGTTTAGTTTCGCTATTGCGTAGGCGTTATGCACATGTTTCATGTAGTTTTCATTTGGTTTTCACCTGCACGGTATTTCGTAGGCGTTGTGCACATGTTTCATGTAGTTTTCACGTCCCGTTCACCTACACGGTATTGCGACTAAGTATATCTACTTTACCTTTTTGAGATTGAATTAAACAAGCGAACCCAGTCATCTTGATATCGCGCCGAGCAGAATGAAATCTCACAAGATCATAAACTGATTAAAGGATCTTGCGTAGGCAATGCGCACTGGTGATATATGTTTCCCTTGCGTTTCTCCTAAGCAGCATTTACATGAACTTTATCGGCAATAGAGACATTCGTGTTATTTAATTCATTTTGGTCTTCGTAATCGAAGAAAATATTCTCATATTTGTACAATGTTTAGTTTCGCTATTGCGTAGGAGTTGTGCACATGTTTCATGTAGTTTTCGTGTGCCGCTCACCTGCACAGTATTGCGACTAAATATAACTACTTTACCTATTGAGATTGAATTAAACAAGCGAATTCAGCCATCTTGATATCGCACCCAGCAGAATGAACTTTTAGATCTCCAGAAACTGACTGAAAGATCGTTCGTAGGAAATGCTCACAAGTGATATATGTTTTCCTTGCGTCTCTCCTAAGCAGCATTTACATACACTTATCGGCAATTGAGACATTCATGTTTTTTAACTCACTTTGATCTTCGTAATTGAATAAAATGTTCTATTATTTGTACAAAGTTTTGTTTCGCTATTGCGTAGGAGTTGTGCGCATGTTTCACGGAGTTTGCGTGTGCCGTTCACCTGCACAGTATTGCGTCTAAATATATCTACTTTATCTCTTGACATCTTCATGCCTCATCCCAGCAGATAGAAATTTCACCTGTCCAGAAACTGATGAAAGATTTGCCTTGCGTCTCTTCTAAGCAGCATTTACATGAAGTTTATCACCAATTGAGACATTGATGTTATTTAATTCAATTTCACATTATCTTCGTCACTGAATAGAAGATTCTGATATTTGTACGATGTTTAGTTTCGCTATTGCGTAGGCGTTGTGCACATGTTTCATGTAGTTTTCATGTGCCGTTCACCTGCGCACTATTGCGACTAAATATTACAACGCATATAAGGGAAGTGGGAAGAGGTGCCGACATACTGACAGAGCCACATGACTTCACAGTATAGTCTTCTGGTTAACCTATTCTAAAGCACATACCAAGAATCTAACGATTCATGATATGTGTTGTATCTCAGGTACGCTTTTATTGTACCTGTTCATGTGGCAACATGGATGACATGACCACATGACTAGCACCGGCATAAGCGGCATTAGATACAAATCTAGAGAGCTATGATGGAAATGCTCTGACAACTCGTATTTTGGTAATTGGTGATCCGCAAGGAAAACATATATCACCAGTGCGCATTGCCTATGCAAGATCTTTCAGTTAGTTTCTGAACACGTGATTGTCCATTCTGTTGGGGCAAGGTATCCAGATTACTGGATTCGTTTGCTTAATTCAATCTCAGGATATCAAGCAGTTATATTTGGTAGCAATACTGTGCATATGAATGGCACACGAAAAACAACATGAAACATGAGCACAACGCCTACGCTATATCGAAATTAACATATTTTCAAATATCTGAAGATGCCATTCGACATCGCAGATCTTGTGAATTTTAATTCAATAATATAAATGTTTCAACTGCCAATGAACTTCACGTCAATGCTGCTTAGGAGATACGCAAGGGAAACATATGTCACCAGTGCGCATTTCCTACGCAAGATCTTCCAGTCAGTTTCTGAACACGTGAATGTCCATTCTACTGGAAAAGGTTCTCCAGATTATTGGATTCCCTTGCTTAATTCAATCTTAATATATAAAGTAGTTATATTTGCTCGCAATTCTGTGCAGGTGAATGGCACAGGAAAACTATATGAAACATGTGCACAACGACTACGCAATATTGAAACTAAACGTTTACCAAATATCTGAAGATGTCATTCGACGTCGAAGATCTTGTGAATTTTAATCATATAATATAACTGTTTCGACTGGCGATAAACTTCATGTAAATGCTGCTTAGGAGATACGCAAGGGAAATATATATCACCAGTGCGCAAGGCCTACGCAAGATCTTTCAATCAGTTTCTAAATATAAAAATGTCCATTTTGCTGGAGCGAGGAATCAAGATAGCTGGAATCGCTTGCCTAATTAAATATCAAGAGATGAGGTAGTTATATTTGGTCGCAATACTGAGCAGGTGAACGGCACACGAAACTATACATGGAACATGTGTACAAAGCTTACGCAATATCGAAACTAAACGTTTTCCAAATATCTGTAGATGTCATTCGACTACGAAAATCTTGTGAATTTTAGGTAAATAATATAAATGTCCAACTGCCGATAAACTTCATGTAAATGCTGCTTAGGAGATACGCAAGGGAAACCTATATCACCAGTGCGCACTGCCTGCGCAAGATCTTTCAGTCAGTTTCTGAACACGTGAATGTCCATTCTACTGGAATAGGTTATCTAGATTATTGGATTCCCTTGCTTAATTCAATCTCAATATATAAAGTAGTTATATTTGGTCGCAATTCTGTGCAGGTGAATGTCACACGAAAACTACATTAAACATGTGCACAACGCCTATGCAATATCGAAACTAAACGTTTACCAAATATCTGAAGATGTCAGTCGACTTCGAAGATCTTTGAATTTTAATCATATAATATAACTGTTTCGACTGGCGATAAATTTCATGTAAATGCTGCTTAGGAGATACGCAAGGGAAATATATATCAACAGTGCGCATTGCCTACGCAAGATCTTTCGGTCAGTTTCTGAGCTCGTGAATGTCCATTCTGTTGGAGCAAGGTATCCAGATTACTGGATTCGTTTGCTTAATTCAATGTCAAGAAATAAAGTATTTGGTCGCAATACTGAACAGGTGAATGCCACACGAAAGCTACATGACACATGTGCACAATGCCTACGCAATATGGAACCTAAACATTTTTTAAATATCTGAAGATGCCATTCGACTTCGAAGATCGTGTAAATTTTGATTGAATAATATAAATATTTCGACTGGCGATAAACTGCATGTAAATGCTGCTTAGGAGATACACAAGGGAAACTTATATCACCAGTATGCATTGCCTATAGGCAAGATCTTTCCGTCAGTTTCTGAACACGTGAATGTCCATTCTACTGGAAAAGGTTCTCCAGATTATTGGATTCCCTTGCTTAATTCAATCTCAATATATAAAGTAGTTATATTTGGTCGCAATTCTGTGCAGGTGAATGGCACACGAAAACTACATTAAACATGTGTACAATTAACGCTTACGCAATATCGAAACTAAACATTCTCCAATTATCTGAAAATGTCATTCAACTACGAAGATCTTATGAACTTTAATTAAATAATATAAATGTTCAACTGCCGGTAAACTTCATGCAAACGCTGCTTAGGAGATACGCAAGGGAAACATAAATCACCAGTCCGCATTGCCTACGCAAGATCTTTCAGTCAGTTTCTGAACACGTGAATGTCCATTCTACTGGAAAAGGTTCTCCAGATTATTGGATTCCCTTGCTTAATTCAATCTCAATGTATAAATTAGTTATATTAGGTCGCAATTCTGTGCAGATGAATGGCACAGGGAAACTACATTAAACATATGCACAACGCCTACGCAATATCGAAACTAAACCTTTACCAAATATCTGAAGATGTCAGTCGACTTCGAAGATCTTTGAAT
The DNA here is from genome assembly GCA_036873755.1 of Hanleya hanleyi. Classification (NCBI taxonomy): domain Eukaryota; kingdom Metazoa; phylum Mollusca; class Polyplacophora; order Lepidopleurida; family Hanleyidae; genus Hanleya; species Hanleya hanleyi. The sequence goes on along the minus strand of JAVTVY010029803.1, from coordinate 80,586 downwards.
TTTAATCATATAATATAACTGTTTCGACTGGCGCTAAACTTCATGTAAATGCTGCTTAGGAGATACGCAAGGGAAATATATATCAACAGTGCGCATTGACCACGCAAGATCTACGGTCAGTTTCTGAGCTCGTGAATGTCCATTCTGTTGGAGCAAGGTATCCAGATTACTGGATTCGTTTGCTTAATTCAATGTCAAGAAATACAGTATTTGGTCGCAATACTGAACAGGTGAATGCCACACGAAAACTACATGAAACATGTGCACAATGCCTACGCAATATGGAAGCTAAACATTTTTTAAATATCTGAAGATGCCATTCGACTTCGAAGATCGTGTAAATTTTGATTGAATAATATAAATATTTCGACTGGCGATAAACTGCATGTAAATGCTGCTTAGGAGATACACAAGGGAAACTTATATCACCAGTATGCATTGCCTATAGGCAAGATCTTTCCGTCAGTTTCGGAACACGTGAATGTCCATTTCTTCTGGATCGAGGTATCAAGATTGTTCAATTCGCCTGCCTAGTTCAATCGTAGAAGTTATACTAAGTCGCAATTCTGTGCAGGTGATTGGCACACGAAAACTACATTAAACATGTGCACTACGCCTACGCAATATCGAAATTAAACATTTTCCAATTATCTGAGGCTCTCATTCAGCTACGAAGATCTTGTGAATTTTAATTAAATAATATAAAAGTTTCAATTGGGATAAACTTCATGCAAATGCTGCTTAGGAGATACGCAAGGGAAACATATATCACCAGTGCGCAAGGCCTACGCAAGATCTTTCAGTTAGTTTCTGAACACGTGATTGTCCATTCTGTTGGAGCAAGGTATCCAGATTACTGGATTCGTTTGCTTAATTCAATCTCAAGATATAAAGTAGTTATATTTGGTAGCAATATGCAAGATTGCTCAATTCGACTGCCTAGTTCACACGCAGAAGTTATATTCAGTCGCAATACTGTGCAGGTGAATGGCACACGAAAACTACATTAAACATGTGCACAACGCTTACGCAATATCGAAACTAAACATTCTCCAATTATCTGAAGATGTCATTCAACTACGAAGATCTTGTGAACTTTAATTAAATAACATAAATGTTCAACTGTCGGTAAACTTCATGTAAATGCTGCTTAGGAGATACGCAAGGGAAACATATATCACCAGTGCGCATTGCCTACGCAAGATCTTTCAGTCAGTTTCTGAACACGTGAATGCCCATTCTACTGGAGAAGGTTCTCCAGATTATTGGATTCCCTTGCTTAATTCAATCTCAATATATAAAGTAGTTATATTTGGTCGCAATACTGTGCAGGTGAATGGCACACGAAAACTACATTAAACATGTGCACAACGCCTACGCAATATCGAAACTAAACATTCTCCAATTATCTGAAGATGTCATTCAACTACGAAGATCTTGTGAATTTGAATTAAATAATATAAATGTTTCACCTGGCGATAAACTTCATGCAAATGCTACTTAGGAGATGCGCAAGGGAAACATATATCACCAGTGCGCAAGGCCTACGCAAGATCTTTCAATCAGTTTCTAAACACATAAATGTCCATTCGGCTGGAGTGAGGAATCAAGATTGCTGGAGTCGCTTGCCTAATTAAATCTCAAGAGATGAGGTAGTTATATTTGGTCGCAATACTGAGCAGGTGAACGGCACACGAAACCACATGAAAGATGTGCACAACTCCTACGCAAGATCGAAACTAAAGTTTTCCAAATATCTAAAAATGTCATTCGACTTTGAAGATCTTGTGGATTTTAGTCATATAATATAACTGTTTCGACTGGCTATAAACTTCATGTAAATGCTGCTTAGGAGATACGCAAGGGAAATATATATCACCAGTGAACATTGCCTACGCAAGATCTTTCAGTCAGTTTCTGAGCTCGTTAATGTCCATTCAGTTGGAGCAGGGTATCCAGATTACCGGATTCGTTTGCTTACTTCAATCTCAAGACAAAGTATTTGGTCGCAAAAAGTCAGTTTCTGAGCTCGTGAATGTCCATTCTGTTGGAGCCGGGTATCCAGATTACTGGATTCGTGTGCTTAATTCAATCTCAAGACATAAAGTGTTTGGTCGCAATACTGAGCAGGTGAATGGCACACGAAAACTACATGAAACATGTGCACAACGCCTTCGCAATATCGAAACTAAACATTCTCCAATTATCTGAAGATGCCATTCGACTTAGCAGATCTTGTGAATTTTAATTCAATAATATAAATGTTTCAACAGACGATAAACTGCATGTAAATGCTGCTTAGGAGATAGGCATGGGAAACATATATCTCCAGTGCGCATTGCCTACGCAAGATCTTTCAATCAATTTCGGAACACGTGAATGTCTATTTCTTAAGTATCGAGGTATCAAGATTGCTCAATTCGCCTGCCTAGTTCAAACGCCGCAGTTATATTCAGTCGCAATACTGTGCAGGTGAATGGCACACGAAAACTACATTAAACATGTGCACTACGCCTACGCAATATCGAAACTAAACATTTTCCAATTATCTGAGCTGTCATTCAACTACGAAGATCTTGTGAATTTTAATTCAATAATATAAATGTTTCGACTGGCGATAAACTTCATGTTTCAACTGGCGATAAACTTCATGTAAATGCTGCTTAGGAGATACGCAAGGGAAATATATATCACCAGTGCATGACACACGAAAACTACATAAAACATGTGCACAATGCCTACGCAATAACGAAACTAAACTTGTTTCAAATATCTGAAGATACCATTCGCCTTTGCAGATCATGTGAATTTTAATTGAATAATATAAATGTTTCAACTAGCGATAAACTGCATGGAAATGCTGCTTAGGAGATACGAAGTGGAAACATATATCACCAGTGCGCATTGCCTACGCAAGATTTTTCAATCAGTTTCCGAAAACGTGAATGGTCATTCTGCTGGATTGAGGTATCAAGATTACTGGATTAGCTTGACTAATTCAATCTCAAGATATAGAGTAGTTATATTTGTTCGCAATACTGTGCAGGAGAATGGCACACGAAAACAACATGAAACATGTGCACATCGCCTACGCAATATCGAAACTAGACCTTTATTCAAATATCTGAAGAAGTCATTCGACTTCGAAGATCTTGTGAATTTTAATTAAATAATATAAATGTTTCGACTGGCGATAAACTTCATGTAAATGCTGCTTAGGAGATACGCGTGACACGTGACTGTCCATTTATTCTGGATCGAGGTATCAAGATTGCTCGCCTGCCAAGTTCAATCGTAGTAGTTATATTCAGTCGCAATCCTGTGCAGGTGAATGGCACACGAAACCGTCATGCAATGAAATCCAAAAAGGCGTCCAAAAACGGACAAAATCCGGAAACACAGCGCGCTGCTGGAACAACGCAAAACGCGTGTTAGGATTTACAATGTATGCAAATTTCCTAGGCAAGTTCTTCTCTCAAAAGATTTATTCTCCAACGATCACAGCTGGACAGTTAGGGATATATAGATATCCAGGTCTCGTTGTTTCTCAATCAAATTCAACGTATAAGATATCTAGAAAGGAAAATCCATCTGAGAAGTCCAAGTCGGTAGTAAATCAACATTTGTCTATTCCAGATATGCTAAATCATTTAAAAAACATTTCAGAACAGAGACATTATTCTACAATGGAAACCGGAAATATGTTATGCACTGTAATTGTCGGCAAGTCAGCATCATAATCTAGCGTTTGTTATCGTTTCGGGGACGTTTACCTGCTTGATGCGACGTCTTTGTGGTGGTACTGTATGGTATCCTTTCCTAGGCGAGTTCTTCTTTCCCGAACAGATCTTGTTCCTTGGCCATTAAACTGGGCAGTTTGGATTATATAGTCCATGGCCCATTGTTTCTCAATCAAAGTTTTCCGGTAAGACATCCAGAATTTTTTCACCAATTCATAATCCAACATTAAACATATCAGACTAAGCTCTGACCGTTAAAGCAAGGATACTAATAGGTGCAATCTTATTGGCTAAGACGTCTATTGGATCATTTGGACGAGACTTGTTCGACTAAAGAAATATCACCGCTTAGACCGTGGCATGGTGGGGATTAAAGGTGAAAGTCAATCGGGATTAGGAGAAGGTATAGTAGAACCTCACGGGTCCCGTGTGCCGGGCGTGGACCTCCCCTGGTGTAAGCTGGCCAGACGTCTTTCAGAACAGAAATTTGTTGATATTTGTTTGGACTTGACCTTACGCGAAACGGGAAAATTGGGCAACTTAAAAAATCTGAAAATGTGTATTCTGAGGAAAAAATATAAAAAATCCTGACAATCATATTTTGTGTATCTCCAAATAATACAGGAAATAAATCAAGTCATGTTCACCGAGCATTAGATATGGAACGTTCTGAGTTTTGAGAATATCAAATATCCTGTCCGTATATTTCTGTTTGGTGACAGAAAGGCAAGGCTAATTCATTTACCTTAATATGGAAATTAATTACTTGGTGACCCAATTTGCGCCAGATACACGTCTACGTACCCAAGTCCTCCGTGTAATCTCTGCAGATACGATATTTCTAATTAATTAAATCTATCCTAGTTTTACTACCTTGTAAATAGGAATCTTATGGTATTCCTGTTATGTTGCGGTCCTTTTTGTTTTTTTTTGTTTTTGCCTAGTCCGTTTTATCTGCGTTGCAATACATGTTTCCATACTCTTGTAATTATATATATATACACACACATATGTTGGTCGGACCAGTAGCTTGTGTAGCTAATGTTATTTGTATTAACCATTCCGACGTTAAATAAAGATTGAAATGAAATGAAATGTAACAGCGGAGCAGTTTCATTCCGTAAAAAAAAAAAAATCAATCTTGAGGAATATACACTGATACGAATTGAATTATCGTGTCCTATGTTGGTTAAAACGGTATTTTTCTCTCAATAATATAATATAAATTGGCATTGGAAAACGAGTATGTTTGATGTTAACACCTCACATGTGTTTAATCGACTTCATTATTGTGGGACAACAGGAAGTAGCATAATCCACACGTTGTTTGACCATCATTGCAGATTGCTCTCTACAAATAACTAGTATGTTTGTTCAGTCTATTTTAAGAGGAATCTTTGTTGAATGAGGATTCGAAGAAATGAACATACTTAAGCATCCTCTCCAGCGTGTTTATTATTTGTTGATCACTTTCATATTTTCCATTATTAAGTACTTTTGCTAACTAGTGCAATAGACTAGTTTACCAATATGGCAGACAGAATGCAATAAACAGGGTTTATCGACATTGCATAACATGTGGAACAGGAATTGTGATGAATATAATTTTTTAATTTTTATTAACTATAGCGCAAATTATGAGTATGAAACTTCATTTCTTGTATTATGTTCTAAGCGTGGAAACCTATCTAATTACACGAATGAAAATGACACGCGAACACTATGAAAACCTCGAAAGTATAATCATTTAGTTAACTAAATAATTATCTAGAGCTCTATCACTTTCTATAAAAGTAACGGATTTTGTGGATTAACACAGCAAATGTAATTAATAAAGCTAATCACTACTCTACATCTTAAGCATAACTCATTATAATTATCTACATGTTATGACAGTAATTAATGTTTGAACGCCTTCTGGTTGAGTCTACACGTGTCCATGCACTCTTACAATTGCCCACTTTTTTGACAACTTTCTTATTTGCTTATACTAATCAGAAATAAATGTGTAATATAAAAACAAAATGGGTCCTTCATGGTTTAGGATATCCTGTTCAAATGATGTATTTGTTGAATTCTCTCCCACGCCGTGTATCACTTAACAAAGAAAAGCGAAATTCTTTCAATCGATATTCCTTTGAATTTGACAACATTAGAGAGATATTGTTCAACACACTGTATTTTCTTTTCTTTCTTAATAGCAAATTGTTCCGAAACCGAAGACACCGTTACGAAGTTTTGTTTTGAGAGATATGTTTGTTATGATTCAATTTGGTGTTCAATAAACAATCACAACCGAAGCGTAACGCTGCAATTGTGATCGATTCCAAGTCTTGAAATCGATTCTGTATCTAAGTTTGATTATGGATAAATGAGAATCCAAGGATACAATCTGGCTTCACTGATACGGTTATTTGAAGAACTGTATGTATATAATAGCTTATATTTATTTTTATACATGCGCATTTGCTAAACAATGTCATACGAGTATTTGTATTGTAATTACGGATGTCAAAATTCAATATGGACGACAATATTAGGACTGAATGCTGCATCTGGACAATGCATCACCTCATTTCGCCTCTCTTGATAAAACGTTAATCAAGTTTGAACACGATGATGTTAAAAATGGCATAATTCATACAATATTCTGTGTAGCCATTCTGTTGAGATCTGTACTCATGGTACAGGGTGTCTCGTGGTTCTAAACACATATCCATACTGTTCCAACTGAACCGTAACCCCTAAATCCCCAAACAAATTGGCCCATATATTGTTCTGTCCCTGGTCCAATGTGGTCAAGATGACCGGTGGCAGTGCCAATATTTTTGACTTCGGGTCGTTCCCTTCTTACAAGATAAGCTGTAAATATTCATATCATATAGGGTCGAATTTATTGTCGCAATACAAGGCCGCTGGTAATAGTCTATGGATTAACATACTATATTAAGCAATGTCGTGGTGTTAGAGGATACTATAATAATGTTTCCAATTGTCGGCTTTCCTTGAAGTCGACTTTAGTTTAATCCTCTATATTCTCAGATTATCACTGTCAAGATGGCGGAACTGTTAGCACGGTGCTCGTTTCGCTCTGATAGATTTGTGGATTTGTAGTTGTAGCACCGTGTGGAAAGTTGTGGTTGTGTTTCTGCTAACAAGACTAGATGGGAAGAAACCGAAAGAAACGAAAAGCTACCAATGAACCGGATTCTTCAGCCTCTGGCAGCAGCTTACTTGTCACCCCGAATCGGCCAGCACACGGTACACATACAGTAATGGCGGACAGTGCAGACCGATCCCAAATCAACTTACCTATGGGAGGAGTGCCTATTGGGAGCTCACCGGTACACCTATTACCACATGCGGCCGCTAACGTTGTTCATCCTGGGCAATTCTTTCCGCCTACCTATTTACCCCCGTTACCACCACAAACTGGACTACATGGGATTTTTAGTGCACTGGAGAGACTTGAAAATAAACTCAATAACATTGAACGGGACGTTGGCAAGTTGGAGTCTATAGAAACAAAAATGAGCAGTATGCAGATAAAAGTCGATAAAATGGAAACAGACCTCAGAAGTGTTACAACCCAGGTGAGTGAACTTGAAATTAGCACAACTGTTATGAGTTCACTGTTTGACGAAGTCAGGCGCGAGAAGGAGGAAACTAAGTCAACGGTTTCCGATATGCATAAAGAACTGAAAGGGGTTAAAGAGGAACTTTTGTATCTACAAACAAGGACAATGAGAAACAATCTGGTGTTCACAGGGATTGAGGAAAGCTGTGATGAAAACTGCGAAAATGTTGTACAAAACTTTATTTCAACTGAAATGGGGTTTGGGGAAACAGCAAAGTTTGAATTTGAGAGAGTGCATCGTGTCGGTAGGCCGCGATTTGGAAGGTATCAAAAACCCCGCCCAATTGTTGCGTGTTTCTCAACCTATGCCCCACATGTCACAACAAATGGGTCGCTCCAATTCCAGATCATCAGATGTGACAGGTAATACTCGAAACATGTTACATAACGCTCCAGGGAATTACCAAGCTAGAGACGTTCAAGTGAATGTTCAGGCTACCCGCCAACCTTGGCAGCAGCAAAATTCTAATGTTATGCAAATGAGTTGGGCTAACGGCGTTACTCGAGAAAAGTTCCAACATGGTCTGTCTAACGAGCAAAATGTAAATGTCAATCTACCAAAAACGCCACCACAAGTCCCTGACATGCAAATGGATGCGAACGCCGATACGACACAGATTACTCGGATACAGTCCAATCAACCAGCATTAATAGATGCCCGTGATGAAATTGTTACCCAGTCCGTCCCCCGGCCTGTCAATGACCGTTTGATACAGCTGTCTACAGATATGCAAATAAGCCACGTCCATGGAAATTCGTTCCGCTACAAGGTGCTGACGAGACTTCAGCAAATATGGAAACAACGAATGGTGTGACGTCAACTGCAGAGCCCAGTCAGTCAGCCAATCCGTTAAACGGAGATGAGTACTATTAGCATTACGTAGGTGGTTGCGCGAATAAAGCACTGTTAGAGGCCTTCTCTTATGTGAATTGGCCAATTAAGTCAAATATTGATCCAGTTTGTCACCCAACTGTTTGTGAACTGGAAAACGATCAACTGGTGACAACAATAGGTGAAACCGACAGCGACAACTCTAATGAGAATAAAAGCAGACTTATACATGATGAACGTCTATATATAGGTCCCACGGGTAATAGCCCTTTTCTTAAAATATGTGCATTAAATGTTTGTGGCCTAAGGTCGAAACTGATCGTACCCGACTTTGAAAAATTCGTATCAGATTATGATATATTGTTTCTCAGCGAAGCTAAAATTAATAGATTTGACGTAATTAAGGTGGATGGTTTTAAACCACTTACTAAACTCCGTGATGACAATGATCCAACCTCAAGTGAAATAAGGTCCGGAGGAATTGTGATCTTGATTAGAGAATGTTACTTTAAATATTTCCGTGAATTACATTCCGAAACAAACTATATTAAATGGATCGAGGGAAGTGCAAAATTATTTGGTGCTGATATCCTGTTTGGCGCAGTTTATGTACCTCCTCAAGACACACGATATGTGGACAACGAATGCTTTAATGACATACAGAATGACATTTTGGAAGTTTCGTCCAACTATCAACACATTTGTCTAGCTGGTGATTGGAATGCTAGGACAAAAAATTTGAAAGAATATGCAGAATGTGATGATTTTATATGTGGTCAATTAGATTTGAATTTGGATGATGAAATCGACTTAGCTATGTGCGGGCCAAATTACATTAAGGATATAGGCATTGATCTGCAGCGTAATTCATTGGATAAGGGAAGGCCCAATAGTTGGGGATACAAATTTATTGAACTGTGCAAAGAAACTAATATGTATATTGTAAATGGTCGAGTTGGTGTGGATCAGGGAATAGGTAATACCACTAGTAGTGGCGTCAGCCTGATAGATTATGCTATTGTATCACCACTTGTATTCTCACTCATTACCGATTTTCAAGTATTAGAATTTAATCCGCTGTTTTCAGACAAGCATAATCCAATCGTTATTAATTTTGAAATTTTAGGTAGGATTGGCGGAACGGTTAAGCAAAGTGCCGAATTTGTTCTGAGAAAGTGGAAAGATGATAAGGCTGATGAATTTAGAGAACAAATAGATCGAGATCAAATATATGAGGTGGAGCTGGAACTCGACAAATTGCATTGTACTGATGAAATAGTAATTGATGGTGCAATTTCCATGGCATGTGAATTAGAAAATCTTCAAGAAACACCTGTAACTAAGGATAGAATAGATAATATTATGACGAAAATAAATGGTATATATATCGAGACAGCAGAGAGAGTATTTGGTTATAGAAAATTAGTGACACATGGAGCACGTAAACTGAATAAACCGTGGTTCGGGGAAGAGTGTAGGGAGAGAAGATGGCAGTTTAATTTGGCCCGAAGAGCAAATAGGAAATACAAGACAGAAAAGACAAGAATTTCATTGAGAAATGCTAGTAGAGAGTATAAAAAATGTCTGAATAAGCATTTCGCTTTGTATAAAACTAAATGCGCTGAACAGATGAGAGCACTGAGTAAGAATGACTCGAGGGCTTATTGGAAAATTATTAACAACTGCGACAAAAATACATGCCCTGAAGAAATTGATTTGGAAATATTTAATGACTACTTTAAGAAAATGAATGAAAATGGAATGACCTCTACTGAAAATACTGCTCAATTAAATGAAGATCCAGAAAGCATTCCAAATGAGATTATTAATGTGCCTATAACTGCTGATGAAATTATCAATACAATCAAGGAACTTAAGAAAAATAAAGCTGCAGGAATAGATAACATTTGTAATGAATATATTCAAGACTCTGCTGAGATAATGTTGCCTGTCTATTTGAAACTTTTTAACATTATTTTGAACTCTGGTTTTATCCCAGAATCTTGGTTAATAGGTGTAATAAAACCGATATATAAAAATAAAGGTAACAAAAACGACCCAGACAACTACATGTATAGGGCGATTAGCCTATTAAGTTGTGTAGGGAAAACATTTACTGCTATAATTAATAGAAGGTTAACCGATTATGTTGATTCAGTTAAGCTATTGACGGAAGCGCAGTCGGGCTTTAGGAAGAATTATGCCACATTAGATAACATCTTTGTATTATATTCCCTGATTGATATTTTCATTGGGTCTGGGAAAAAGCTATACCGCGCTTTTATAGATGTTAGAAAGGCGTTCGACAGAGTATGGAGGGAGGGGTTATGGTATAAATTGGTTAAAAGTGGAATTACTGGTAAATGTTTCAAAGTAATCCATAACATGTATAATTCTATTAAGTCATGTATTAAGTCTGGAAATAAGTTAAGTGATTACTTCGACTGCAGAATAGGGGGGAGACAGGGCGAAAATTTGTCACCGTTATTGTTTTCAATTTATCTCAACGACTTAGAAACCTTTCTTGAGAATGAGGGTGTAACTGGTTTACAAAATGTTACTGAAGCTACTATGGGAAATATTGACATTTATCTACAATTGTTTGTTTTACTTTACGCAGACGATACTGTATTGTTGGCAGAATCTGCAGAAAATTTACAGACATCGCTGAATGCTTTTGCTAAATATTGTAAAACTTGGAAATTAGAAGTAAATATAAAGAAAACAAAGTGTATGATATTCTCCAAGCGGAAACTTCAGAATATTCCTATATTTTTACTTGAGAATGAAAGAGTAGAAATTGTTGATGAATACACATACCTTGGGATAACATTTTTTCGAACTGGTAACTTAGCTAGAGCACGCAAGCGCATAGCCGACCAAGCGTCTAAAGCAGTCTATTCGGTAAGAAGAAAAATCCAGAATATGTATTTGCCTGTTAAATGCCAATTAGAGCTGTTTAAGGCTGTAGTAGAACCGATCCTTCTGTATGGGAGCGAAGTATGGGGATTTGGCAATACCGATGTGCTGGAACGAATAGAGCTCAAGTTCCTCAAAAATATTTTGGGTATACGGAAATCTACTCCTAGCTTCATGGTCTTGGGGGAGACCGGGATGCTTCCATTATCCGTTATTGTTAAAATGCGGATGGTTTCATTTTGGCTAAAGTTACTAGAAGGGGAAGGCAAAATCTCTACCATTTTATATAAGTTACTTTTCCAACTAAGGCCCAATTCGCCATGGCTATCAAAAGTGAGAAATATATTAGAAAATTCTGGCTTTAATGATGTCTGGGTAGCGCAGGGAGGGATTAACAAACAGTACTTCATCAGAGTTTTAGAAAGACGACTGAAGGATCAATTTATTCAAAATTGGAATGCTGCTGTACATGATTCGTCAAGGGGAAAGCTGTATAGTTTGTATAAGGAGATCCCATGTTTTGAAGATTACTTGGATATTCTGCCTGAAAAGAATCGTAAAATTATTGCAAAATTTCGTACCGCCAACCATAAATTACCAATTGAAACCGGTCGTTGGAAAAACATCCCTGTAAATGAGAGGTTCTGCCAACACTGCCAAAGAGATGTATTAGGAGATGAGATCCATTTCCTGTTATTATGTCCAGCGTTTCAGACCCTTAGACAAAAGTATTTACCACACTTTGCTGAAAAAAGTAATATTGTTCCGAAAGAGCAGATATTTAGACAAGTCTTGATGAATACCAACAAAGACGTACTGATGAGATTGTCTATGTATGTCAAATTAGCATTAGTATAATATATAGATATATATATATATGTTTGTGGGGGTGTACGGGGGGGGGAGGGGTGTAATTCTTGGTCGAAAATTTATCACTGACATATTAGTTAATGCCAAAACTATGTATAGTACTATACAGTCATGGAATTCTATCCATAGAGTATATACTGTTGGATATTGTAACTTTTTTCCGTCATCTCTGTGTTGATTTTACACTGTACCTCGCGTGCCACCTTGTGGCTTCTGAGAGAATAAACAGTATTCAGTATTCAAACCCGGTACATGAAACAGCTGTACTGGAGTTTTATATGAAGAGAATTGCAAAGTTATTTCAAGCGTGATGTATTATCGATATCACAGAGTAATGGTGATCATTTTGTACAGTTCAGTTTGTTCTATACGATACAAAAAAGAAAATTTATGCAGAGTTAGCTACTGATTTTTGAAAAGCTCCAACGTGGACGACTAATTAAAATGGACAGACTAGAGTAGGCTACCTCGTGAGTATACAAGGGACAAGAATTTGGGATACTGCGCAAGACCAGACCGAATATTTGAAAGAAGTAATTTCGGCGGTAGTTCACTGGGGAAAAATGTTGTTGTTTTTTTAATACTTTGTGATGTGAACATTTCCATGTCCAACATAAGATAATTTTCTTCCAACAATGCTGAAGGTGTGTCTTCATTGTTAAGGGTTGTTATTGCGCCGACATAGTGTTCCACAGACCAATCAGCTGTGATCATTCGGACACACCCTAATATACACATATAGCTCTTGTTACCGCATGGCTACGTGCAGAACAGGTTAGGGCGATCCCGCTCTCTAAAATGGAGGTAAAAAAGGTCGTTTTTGCTCAAAAAATTTTGATTCCCTCCTAACCAATGCATCAAAAATTCAGGCCATTGTTCCATGTCATGAAATTTATTTGCCATGTGAAGAATCAGCGCGAAGGATGTTTGGCCTATTATTATGCAAATTAGATAGATGACAATTTACTTTTTTACTACCATTTAATGCGAATAGATACGTCTGTATGCGCATCAAAAGGATTTTGCTGAATTCATTATGTGAACTGATTTATTGAGCGAAAATTACCTTTTTTACCTCCATGTTAGAGAGCGGGATTCCCCTAACCTGCAGAAGTGGCTGCGTATGATCGTGACATGCGTTTGGATGATCAGCTTGTGCTCTATCCCGCGTTTTGCAGTACACTGGGTTACTGTTCCTGCTTTAAAAATGCAGTTTTGTTACCCACTCTCCATAACAGACAGATGTTCAAATTAGGAGCAAACCATGTATTGTAGACCATTCACAACACAGAGCGGGGAGCAAACAACGACTTTCGGAAAAGACACAATTCAACAACAAAATGGTGGCCGTCATTTGTTCTTGGTCATGGAAAGAAAGGGAACAATGTACAATGAGGGAACCATGAACACGATAACGGCATAGGCCCCTAGACTCGACACAAACGAAGTTGATCAATTTTATTATGAAGTGTTGAGAATGTACTTCGGAAAAAACAACGAGGTGTTAGCATAAAGACTCCCACAGCGACTGGTTTCTAAATAATCTCATTTGCTATTTTGGAACTATGCGTATTTATTGGAACAGTGTCGGTTGTCCTTTTGCAATGATATTATTGTTTATTCTGCAATAACATTATTTTCTTGCGTTCAATCATGCATTTGTTGTCTCCCTTTGCTATCCTTATCATATTCTAATATAATTGTTCGATCTACATTCTCGAACTGAAACATTTTGTTTAAACATCCTAAGCGGGTCAGCCATCAATGGTGTTCAATCTGTGTTCATTTGAATTAGCCACTATGGTCCTTGTTTAAAAGAAGAACGATTGTATGATATTTTTTACTCCTAATTCCTAATTTATTAATCGAAGTACCATTTATTCATAAGCTCAATTGCATGTGCGTTGTGACATGACAAACTTTTGCATTATGCAATTTATTATTATTTATAAGCTCAATTGCACGTGCGTTGTGACATGAAAAACTGTCGCTTTATGCAATTCATATATTACATTGATATATTATTGTTTGTTGCATTTGCCGTTGTATATGAATCAGTGTTATTGTGCGAAAAACTGATTTCGTTGAAGGAAAAATATATGCTGCTAATAAAAAAAGTATGACAGATTTACTTGCTAAAGTTTTCATGGCTTGCTTATACTACCTTGTTGTCAAACGTTTCAACATTACCTCTTTCCATGTTTTTCGCTCTAGTGATCCATCCTCTTGATGTTTTACATATACGCGGAAACGTGGAGCGGCAGCAGATTGAATTTCCAAAAATATACACGAAGAAAAATATTTCAACTATGCCTCTAAAAATCTTCGATTATCTCGAAATTGGCCTCATACAAGTTTCAGGGCCTAGTTCTTGGCAAGCAGCAGAAGTTCATTATATGCAGAAGTATCTAATTACATAACATTATTCACGTTCGTGAAGTTAGAGAGAGCTGTTCATAGTTCACAATTCAACCGGCGACTGAGTGGACCAGTCATTATTTGGAATATGAATAGCATTCTAAAGTATATCTCCTAAATTAAGGCAGATAGGGTCTCCATATTTGGGAGCTATACAACACTCGTCAAGTCCTACACGCTGACAGAATTAGTTTCCACTTCCGCCGCTAGGGCGCGGTGCTGCGAATAGCCGATTGATAACTGACTGAATAGCCTACGGGCCTATATCTCCTATCAAACTCCATGTTTGACAGTTATCAATATTAATAAATTAAAATCCTATATGCTTCTCTATCGTATGGTCGCTACAGGATCTTATACTCGCCGATCTCCCTTCGTGTTTTGTTTACATCTGGGACTTCAAACTCTTGACCAATCGTAGCCCATCTTCTGTATTCTCTGGTGACATGACTCGGATTTGATCGATATAGCCGACTATAGGCTCTATAGGGGTACTTCGTATACCTAAATCATGAATATTCCAGCGGTAAAACAAGAAATATCAACATTTCTTTTCGATTCTCGCTTTCGAGATTTACTTTTACTGATTCAATAAATTTTCTGATGAAGTTCCACTATGATGAAATAGAAATATTGCACAGAAAATACCCGATATACAGAAATAATTCAGTCGCTCGACGAAATTACTTCCACCGACCTGTTCAGAGCCTCTTCGTCCAGCGACTGCGAAAAATAGCTCGGGCAGCAGCCACGAGGACCCTTCATGGACAAAATTTTGCGAATATTTGGCGAAATTATCCCCTAATCCGACTGAAAAGGGTAACAGTAGGTACAAAGGTATGTCAGACTTTAAAATGTCTCTTATAACGAGTAGACTTTTCTGTCACAAATTTCGCCGATACGTTGTGAAGTTGAAAGGGGTTGATTGCTCGCTCGCTCAGAGTCAGACCCAGGGTTTCTCATTTCCAGCTGACAGTTGTGCGCTGCATGCATACTTAGCTCGGATGTTTCGTCGTTGCTTTTTTAGGACTTTCCCTGTCATAATGCCGTCATTTATAGATAGTATAAATCCCGTTAAAATTGATGTCATTTAATCCAGACGTCTGGCATGAAACAGCGCGGGAGCCGATGTCACCTTTTCTCGGTTAGGCCGAGCGTCGAGTTAGGAGTGGAAATGTGATTGGTCCGTTTGCATCACTGCATATTCATGACATGACATCACAGAACACGGAGGGAGATCGGCGAGTATAAGATCCTGCAGCGACCATACGATAGAGAAGCATATAGGATTTTAATTTATTAAGATTGGGCAGTTATACAACAATCGTCAAGTCCTACACGCTGACCTAATTAGTTCCACTTCCACCGCTAGGGAGCGGTGCTGTGAATAGCCGACTTATAGCCGACTGAATAGCCTACTGACCTATGTCTCCTGATCTAAAGTGGATAGGCCCTCCATATTTGGCAGTTATACAACACTCGTCAAGTCCTACACGCTAACCTAATTAGTTTTCACTTCCGCCGCTAGGGGCGGTACTGTGAATAGCCGACTGATAACCGACTGAATAGCCTACTGTCTATCTCCTGATCTATAGTGGATAGGGACTCCATATTTGGCATTTATACAACACTCGTCAAGTCCTACACGCTGACCCATAAAAATGAAGCGGGCCTTCCCTCTCGTCGACTTTACGATGAAAGAGATGATTTTAATTTCGACATAGTAAACTATCTCTATCTGGACTGTAATATACCAGAAGGACCTGCATATGGCGTATGAATATCTCGCCTAGTAGCATTTGGTAGATCCTGTGTTAAATGTGACGATTTTAAGCAATGTCACAAAACACCCCCAACACCCAACCCAGGCCAGATAGGGTTAACAGTAAAAATTTATGTTGATTACCGTGCAAAGTACAACAAAAGAGCCATTTATGCCAGTTTGTTGTCATTTGGAAAGTATTATGGGTTAAAAGCATCTGAGTAAGTAATGTTGAATTAGGAAAACGGATATTTCAATCATTCATAGCTTTTATTCATTCGCTTTTATTTATTCTAGCTGTTCCGTGCAATGAATTCTTTGGAGCTTATGCCTTTATTCATCGTGGGAGTTTCCAGAAAAAAACTGGTGCTTTTGTCCGGCGTGTAACTATTCTGGCCATTTTCGTCCTTATCTCATCCCACTCTTGCGAGTTCTATAAATTTCCACCGCCGTTGCAACGCCAAACCAATTTGAACCCCTACGCTCTCAATGGACGCGGCTCCAAACACAAAGTTCCGGTTTTGCTCAATTTCAACTCCAACCTTTTGACCTTCGACCTATCACCTCTCACCTTTAACCCTTGACCTTCGTTATTCTTTCGTCATTATTTCCTTTCTTTTTTAAGTCGTCAGTTCCCCCCCCCCCCTTCCCCCCTTCCCGCCGACTACTAATGAGGGGGCTGCCGCTTCCCCCGTCCCAGACGAGGACTGGTTCGGTTAATCGTTTGGAAAATCGAACGAAGTTCTTGGAAACGTTTTCACCGCGGTGGAAACATCTCAACAGTAGTGGTTAAAAGGGGACTTCGAACACAACCTTAATATGTCATAATCCCTAAAAAAGTGTGTTTGTACTTAATATGTAATAACCCCGAAAAGATCATGACATCAGTTCTATTTATAGATCATGACGTCATTTGGAAATCCGCTATTCTTTTTATAAATCCTTAAAAGACCGTTTTGTTATATAATATGTAATGCCCGACATCTATGTAGTTCGATAATCACCCCATAAACAAAAAGCAGTGAGTCATATGCATGCCCTACATATACATCATAGATAAATGGGGGAAATTTGTATACGCCCACACCTGAAAATTTCTATACTATCATGCATGTAGTCTTCAACGAATTGATGTTTTTAGAAGTGACCATTTGCGTATACTTACACTCTTTCTAGTTGTTGTTTGACATCATCGTCAATACCTATATAAAGGTCCGCGTGTACACCTCTCTTCATTCACCATGAATGAATACGAGAAAACGCTCGTCAAACTGAAAGGTGCTTCCATCGCAGTCATATTGCTTCTTATCATTCCAGTCATTATCCTATCCACCGTTCGTACGTCCTGTGTAAAGTGTGTACCCTGTGTGTGTAAAAGACCATAATCCACTCAAAATAACCATCAACCCCAATAGAACGCTATGCGCTCCTACGCAGCAAGTAGCCATTGGCAACTATATTCGAGCTACTGTATGCTTATATGTTACCCACAAGGCACGACTGGCTCTGAAATCAGGGAGAGAGCGGAGTGAGGTTTACGATCAGTACTTGATTTACTGTGTCAGAGACTATTGTGTACTGAGTTAGTCTTTATCTCAAGAACTTGACAATTGTGTTCTGTACCAGATAATTATTGAACAGTTAATATAGCATTACAATCCAAATTTATAAATGCAGTTTATAAATGCGACCGGACTCCAATATTTATTATCCTCTAATGTTCATGTGATGAATTGATATAATGAAATAAAGTATATCTCAACTGTAAACTGGTGTGTTGATTTAGTTCATTAACACATGTATTGACATATCTTTCCTGTCTTATTCATTAAGTTGAAATAGAAATATTCTATTCCCGAGAGCTACTGTTTAATCAACTACTACAAATAGTCAATTTATTCAATTACATGAAATAAATCCCCAGAACAGAAATCAGATCAACAATCCATTTCTACATGTATATCTAAGCCTTTTGGCTCAGCTGATCAGACAAATGCCAGTAAGAGTTGTCTCCCCTGATTGTGATATTTTCGAGCATGGCGTTGTTTACACATTCGATTGTTATGAAATTAAAATACATTACAGCTGAACTACAGCTCTAAAATCTCTGTAATCATCCACTAATTAATTCTGCTAAATCATCGTGCCCCTGACAAGTATCCTATTCAGTTATCTACTTTACAAAAACTTCATCTGGGCATGAGAAATCACTTGCGGATAGAGACAGAAGGTTAGCCTATCGCTGATTGGTCAATATTTGGCCTTTCGAGGTTCATGCGTGGTTGTAACTTCCGTATAAACAAATACACGTGCGTGCGATTTGAGATACCATAGTCACAAAGTCCTGCACCGACTAAAATAGGATATGTGATGTGGAAAATATGTTTTAATAATGCTGTGCAATCACGTACAATGACTTCTTATTGCTTTCAATTTCTTGATCCTTGAGCTGTACTTATTTTGGATAGGTAGGCCTATGTGTGGTTCAATTTAGGTAATCTAAAATACTGTTTTTGCTAATTTTTTCTAACTGAAATGCATAAAATAAATGAATAATAGCTCAGGTCATCAGCGGACCAAAATGGCCTGGAAAATAAATGGGGCAACTCAATGATAAAATATCGCTTCAACCATAAAGCTGCAAATTATATTTCTGAAATAACTCCGAATGCTGATTGCAAAAGAATACATTAGTCTTGCTCCTGCTATAGCAAATGTAAATGATTTGCAAAGAATAATTTGGCTTAAGATATACATGGTTCCTTATAGACCCTCACTCTGTTGATTTGAGGAATTGAAACACTAATACTGTGATGTAATTTTTCGCACATTTGCTAAAAAACACCATGTTGCTGTGAGAGACCTGAAAATAACTCTGGCTAACAATCAGACACACTAAATGGGTGGACTCAGTATTTTTATGACAGAAGAGAGGATTGTTTGCTTGCAATTCATCAACTATCAATAAGGGCCATCTATCATGGGATGTAGTAATAGTATTGGTGTCTCAACAAATCACAGTTATCTGAATATTCACATATTATCATTTGGGTTGTCTTGAAGCAATTTTGATGCAAATCTAGATAATATATCTGCTAAAAAAGCATTTTGGGAATTTTTTGAACTTTGTCAGCGAAATTTTTCATCAAATTTTACAACTAAAAATTACCAAAAAATTCCTAGAGTTTAAAATGTTCTAAGATATGTTTGTATTGAAACTGATTTACCAGAATTGCAGTAATATTGCATCAAGAAAACCTAAATTATATGAGTATGACTTTTTATATTGCTGTGATTTGTTAACTTCAAAATATTAAGGAGAACCCAAATGGAAAATTAAAACTCCTGGTGGAGAGATGTGGTTGATATATTTTTTCTGAAAATTTTAAATTTTATTTCTTCAAAGTATCTTCACTGGTTGCTGAGATCTTGTATAATCAAAGATTTTTTATTGTGGGAAATTTTTTGTATGCAAATGAGCTTTGGTGATGTCACACAGTGAACTAGAGATGATTATATTACATTCTGGAACTTAAAAGTTCAGCTTGATTTTATTTTTGATGAAAATGATTCCAACATTTGTTACTGCATATTCAATGATTCAGATTTCATAACCTACATTTTCAAAATGAAGCCCCTAGCAACTGGTTGTTTTGAAAACCGCATTTCTAAAAATAATTGGAGTTTTTCAAACAACAAAGTCATAAAGTTTGCATAATGCTATGAATAATGAATACAATAAGCCTGAAAGAGATTAGGTCTATAGCTCTATATTTCAGCACAAATAGAGCTCATTAGCATTGCTTCACTTGGTGAAATTACAAGATCTCATGTGCATCAATTCCTGAATATCAGATTGATTATTCGACCTCCAATATCTCAAAAACCACTTTGCATGCAGTGGACAGCATCTTACTCAAATTTGTGAGTCCTTTCTTCTCTCAAAATTGGCGCTAGACCGATTCGGTTCCCCTAGATCATATTGATCATGAAGTGCCCCTTCTCTCGGATTAATACAGAAATGATGGGGAAATGGAGAAAAAGAACCCATGAAATTGGATTTTCAGATAAAAATTCGACCTTGGTTTTGTAAAAACTTTCAGATAACACATAAATTACTTCCTTCAATCTTTTGGATTTTTTTTAAAAGACGCTTTAGAAAATGAGGGTCAAAGGTTAATTTTTAGCTCATCTGGGCCGAAGGCCCGATGGGCTTATGTCATGGCCTGACTGTCCGTCGTCCGTCGTGTGTCGTGCGTCGTGCGTAAACATCTTCTTCTCTGAAACCGCTTGGCCGATTAAGCTGAAACTTGGCATGCATGTTCCCCCCCAATGAGTACACCAGAATTTGTTCATGCCGTGTCGATACGATTTTAAATATGGCTGCCATGGCGGCCATCTTGAATTTGCCAGTGAAATCATTGTCATCATTATTTTTCAGTAAATACTGCATGGATCTTTCTCAAATTTGGTGCACGGGTTCCTCTTGGGGTCTAGTTGTGCAAGATATCTTTTGTGGTCCGATTCAAAAATCCAATATTGCCACCAGGCGGCCATCTTGGATTTCCCGATGATACATTGTTATCGCGATTTCTCAGGAACTACTGCATAGATCTTTCTCAAATTTGGTACACAGGTTCCCCTTGGGGTCTAGTTGTGCAAGATACCTTTTGTGGTCTGATTCACAAATCCAATATGGCCACCAGGCGGCCATCTTGGATTTCCCCATGAAACATTGTTATTGCGATTTCTCAGAAACTACTGTGTGGATCTTCCTCAAATTTGGTACACAGGTTCCCCTTGGGGTCTAGTTGTGCAAGATACCTTTTCTGCTCTGATTCGAACATCCAATATGGCCACCAGGCGGCCATCTTGGATTTCCCTATGAAACTTTGTTATCGTGATTTATCAGGAATTACTGCATGGAGCTTTCTCAAATTTGATACACAGGTTCCCCTTGGGGTCTAGTTGTGCAAGATACTCTTGTGGTCTGATTCAGAAATCCAATATGGCCAACAGGCGGCCATCTTGGATTTCCATAAGAAACATTGTTATCGCGATTTCTGAGGAACTACTGCATGGATCTTTCTCAAATTTGGTACAGAGGTTGCCCTTGGGGTCTAGCTGTGCAAGATACCATTTGTGTTCTGATTGAAAAATCCAATATGGCCACCAGGCGGCCATCTTGGATTTCCCCATGAAACATTGTTATTGCGATTTCTCAGGAACTACCGCATGGATCTTTCTCAAATTTGGTATACAGGTTCCCCTTGGTGTCTAGTTGTGCAAGATATCTTTTCTGCTCTGATTCAAAAATCCAATATGGCCACCAGGCAGCCATCTTGGATTTCCCCGTGAAACTTTGTTATCGCGATCATGGATTTCTCAGGAACTACTGCATTGATTTTTCTCAAATTTGATACACAGGTTCCCCTTGGGGTCAAGTTGAGCAAGATACCTTTTCTTGTCCGATTTGAAAATCCAATATGGCTGCATCTTGAATTTCCCATGAAACTTTATCATGAAATCTCAGGAATAACTGCATGGATCATTTAGTGTTCAGGGGGGACAACACAAGTTAGAAACTCATCTATTGCAGTTCTTTAGTAAAAATTTCTCACAGCTACATTCTCCAGTTACAGACAGATGAGCTACAGTGCCGTGGCACTATCTTTTTCTGATGGTAACGAAGTTGAATTTTGTCACACTTTCCTATCTATTTTCAGGCTTTTCTATTAATTGAGATGGCGACAAAGTTATCCGTATTCAAAAAAAAACAATTGCATATTTGTTTTAACAATGAACATGTATGTATACTTTTAATCAACAGAAAAAAATGCTTGAGAAATTGAATTTTAATATATTTAAAATGTATTAGAACTTGTGTCGGAGTTGTGGGTCTCCAGCTTAAAAGCTCATTCACAAGCATAATATATCGGCAAGTGCTGCGAATATCTTGAACTATATTTTATTTCAGCAGACAATTTAAAGTTTAAATCTTAATTCCGTGTTTGCTTTTGAATGTTAACACTGAAATATCTTCCATATCCACTATACCAGAAGTTCATAAAATTTCTGACTATACTTAATGTCGCATAACATATATGATCCGATGGGATATTGTTATATTTATTGGTAGGCTACTCCAGTGTTTGCTATCGTTTCTTGTTACCATGATTGTTTGTATGTCTTGCCTTTGTATGTTAATGGCATAGAGCAATAAACAAATCTGAATCTGACAGACGCCTATTGTCTGAATCTAAATCGATCTTTTCAACAACAACAACCGGAATCTTGACAACTTGGTAACTATCCACGTGTTTACAGTGTATCCCTTCGCAAATATCTATATTTAGTTCAGTCACGTGTTTTTTTGAGCCAATCAGCGATCGGCTAACCTTCTGTCTCTATCCGCAAGTGAGAAATCTGACCACTTACTCAACGGTACATGTATCAATATGGCTTCCACACTAGAGATGGTCGTCAACTGACCTACTTCCTTGTTTGACCAATTTACTACAGTTATCGCATATAACATAACAAATGATATATCGAATAATATAGCTGACATGTTTAACGATGTTACTGACTACATTTCAGCGATATAAAATCATTAAACCTACCTGAAATCAGGGAGAGAGCGGAGTATTTTTTTTTTTTTTTTTTTTTTTTTTTTTTAAATATTTTTATTCATTTTTGTTGCCACATATGTACAAAAAAAACAGTCATATTTACATTTACATTCACATAACATTACATACATAAACGCGTACTTCTTTCCATATATATACACAGACATTCAATAAATACATAGACGCACACAAATCCCTGTGACCTAGAAAAGGCAAATTCGCTAATTCAAATATATTCCACTACAGCTGCATATTAATAAAAAAGTGGTGGAACAATATCCATTTCTCATTGAATTTTTCTATTCTGCTCTCCAAAGTAGCAGCATATTTTTCCATCTTGTAATGATTGTTAAGAAAACGCAATAGTGCTATGATATTTAAATGAGATTTTCTCAATTTTGTTGTATATATATAATACTTTGTTAAAAGCATCAGTATATTCATTACTTTTTGCCCCCTTCCCCAGCCTAATACTATTTTCTCTGTAGTTATTCCGCCTCTTAACTTTGCTACTTCTTTACACCATATTTCCATCTCCATCCACAGCTTGGCGACCATTTCACATTCTATAAACAAGTGTTCTATTGTTTCTCTGGTTTTCCCACAGAAATCACAGAGATCGTTTTCATTTTTACCGATTTTGTGCAAAAAAGAGTTGGTGCATACTATACGGTGCAGGAATCGGAATTGTAAGTCCTTTAATTTAGTAGAAAATGTGCACCGTATAGTACTTGTGTATGTATCTTTCCAAAGTATTTTTCCGTCTTTTTTTAAATAGTTTTCCCATTTGGCACAAGCTGTGGCGGCGATGTGATTTGCGTTATTTAAAATATCATAGTAGCTCCTACATCCCTTCACTTGCCTTACCAATACTTCTAAATATTGGGTGATACGAGGATGCCTTGGGTTGACTTTAAAATAATTCACTACCAGATCACTTCTCCATAGTTGCGGTATAGATTTAATTAACCTGTTGTAATCTAAGAAGGTCCCTTTAACTCCATATATTAGTTTCAATTCATTAAAGTTCATTATTTTACCTTCTCCATTTATGAGGTCCCTTATATTTTTTATTCCAAGTTTGTACCAGCTTTCTATGAATAAATTAGAATTTCGAAAGTGACTATTAAACCATATCGATTCATTATATATATGTACCGTACATTTTACTTTCATTGAAGTTTGTACGCGGTACCATGCCTCGAATGTATCTTTCCAAAACGGATTTTCAATATTACGTATTATTACTTTCATATATTCTGACCCTAGGTTACATATTTTATCTAAGTATTCAGCCACCATGTTTTGCCACTTCCCTTTGTGTAGAATTAATTTTTCTATCCACGATGTCTTCAATGACTGAACAAAATGCTTCAAATTGGTCATTCTCAAACCCCCCGTATTTATAGTCTTGTGTCAATATAACCCTCTTTATCCTATCAGCTCCCCCGTTCCAAATGAATTTAAAGAGAACGTTATTTAATTCTTTTATATCATCGTCAGGTGGGTTGGGTAAGGCAAGAAAGAGATGTACGAGTTTTGACAAGGCTAGAGACTTTACAATCGTTATTTTCCCAAATAAAGTTAAATTTCTGAGCTTCCATCTGGATAATTCTTGTTTCAGAGTGTTGAGTTTCGATAAATAATTTATCTTCCAAATATCATGAAAATCAGTGGAACTCAGTTTTATCCCCAACACCGTAAGTTCATTTACCCAAGCTAGCTTAATATCTTGGTATAATTTTGCTTGCAGACTACTCAAAGATCCAATCCACATTGCATTTGTTTTCTCCACATTTATTTTTAAACCAAAATATTTATAAAATTTGTCCAAACATTTTATGGCTTCTCGGAGAGATTCTTCTGACCCGTCAAGGATTAGTTGGGTATCGTCGGCATATTGGCAAATTTTGTATTCTGTATTATTTATGACAATTCCTTTAATGTTTCCATTATCCCTAATATTTTTGCCCAAAACCTCTGCGCACAAGTAGGGAGATATCGGGTCCCCCTGTCTACACCCCCTGGTTATATAAAAAAAAAGATGAAAGATGTCCGTTTTGAACTATGCAACTCTGTATATTTGTATAAAACAGCTTTAACCAGTTTTGAATCGACTCGCCAAAATTAAAAGTTTTGATGGTTTCGTGTATAAAATCCCAAGATATAGAATCGAAAGCCTTTTCAAAGTCGATTGATAGTAACAATCCTGGTATCTCCCTGTTTTTAGTTTCAAACAATACGTCGTATAAGAGTCTAATATTTTCCCCTATCGATCTGCCTGGGATGAACCCTTTCTGATCTTCACTAATAAGTTTGCTTAGTTTGTTTTTTAATCTGTTGGCAATACAGGTCGAAATGAGTTTATATCCAACACTGAGAAGCGAAATTGGTCGCCAATTTTTCAAGAGATTTCTTGGTTTATTTGGCTTTGGCAGACACGTGATGACTCCTCGGCGCTGAGTTATTGGTAGTTCCCCTTTTTCATAACTAGAATTAGCTGACGTCAGAACAAACCCCCCAATTTTTGTCCAAAACATTTTGTAAAATTCAACTGGGAAACCATCTAATCCAGGACTTTTATCATTTTTTGTGGTCTTCAAAGCATTCGTTATTTCTTCATAAGTTATAAATCCTTCTAAGTTTAATGCTTCTTGATCTGATAAGCCGTCTAAATCTGTTTTTTCTAAGAAATCATTGATGCTTTCTTTTTCGTTTCTATCCTTTTTTGTGTAAAGTTCACTATAGTAACTTCTCTGTTCACTTAGTATATCTTTCATATTATGTACATTTTCGCCATTTGCCTTGGTTATGTTCGTTATAAGTTTGTTAGTATAGTTCCTTTTTTCTAGACCTAAAAAGTATTTAGTCGGTTTTTCTCCCTCATGTATCCATTGTGCTTTAGTTCTCGCAATTATACCCTGCATAGCTTTATTTCTTATAACTTCTAAGTCCTTCTTTGCCTGCATTAATTCGTTTAATTTGGATTCTGAACTGTTCATAAAATCTTTGTTTATTTCTTCCTCTAATAGGGTAATTGTATTCTCTAACACTTTTTCTGTTTTTAACTCGTTTCTCTTCTTTATCGACGAAAATTTTATTGTTTCCCCTCTTATTTTCATTAGAAGAGTTTCCAAGAAAAGTTGGTCATTTATGCATAGTTGTATGTCTGTTGTGGGTATGTTTGGTAGTTCGTCTCGATTATATGGCAATGGGGTATATTCGTCTACTGTAGCATCTATAAGTTTGTTTACAAGTTTAACATATTTAATATCTCTTAATAGCGAACAATTAAGTTTCCAGTAGCCTCGGCCTCTTTCGGTGTTTGTGAATTTACAGCTTAAGGTTATTGCCGAATGGTCCGTTTTATATCCAGGAATTATTTCTGCTTCTGTTGTTATGTTAAAAATATCTTTGCTTGTTATGAAGAAATCTAGTCTAGCTTGTTTTCTAGGGGTTTTTCTCCTCCAGGTATATCTTCTTACATTTTCATGCATTATTCTCCAGCTATCTGTATATTCTTTTTCTTCTATAAATTTCAAGACTGTATTTCTAGCGTTTGGATGATTTACGTGCTTATAATTGTCTGTGTCTGAAGCAGGGTCCATAACCAAATTCCAGCGGAGTACTTGATTTATTTCTCAGTAATGGTGAAACACGCGCCCAAACCAAACCAGCCAATCAGAATCATCGGTTCTGGAGGTGTGTTCTTTGCCCCTTTGAGTGACTTCCCCTACACCGTACCTTGGCACATCTTTTGTTATATCAGATTTATTCATACCGAATACTAATTTTATGTACCCGTACAGATTTGGTGGGCGGTGCCTGAGAAATACAATTAAAATCTACCGTGTCAATATGACGTCCTCACATATACATCAACATGCTGAGGGTGGATCTGCGCTATTTCCTCTATGGTAAAGCTACCATTAAAGGGCTCGTCTTAACACATATCCGTGGACCCTCATCAAAGACTGGACCCGCCTCATTGATATTGCCATACAGGATGTTCTAGTAAGCTAGGATGTACTAACATCGCATGGTCCATGAAGTAGCATAGAACCACATCTCTGATTCCTATAAAGCAGATAGTACACCTCTGAGCCCCAGTTGTCCAAACGGATCACTACATAATTATTAGTAGCAACGATTCGTCGACTTACTTCCCAGACAATACGCCCTATAAATTTCGCGTCACCTTGAACACACGTCTCTGTTTAAGCGATTCTTGGGTGCTTGGTTTAGCGGGGATTTTTACCAACGAACAACCTCAATACAAATCCAAGCCCTTGTTACTCGTGCCTTGCAACATTTGCGGCGAATCCTTCGTAGGCGAGACCAATAGACCGTTTTGTTATTTAATATTAACCCTCCAAAGACTGTTTTGTTACTTCATATGTAACTTCTATTTATATTTATTGGGAAAATCTCTTTATAGATCCTGACGTCAGTCGAGATTTTTTCATTCACACCCCACATTATTTTGTACATCACTATTACTAATATACGCCCACACCTTTCGCGGGGAAATACTATCATATTCCTAAAAGAGGTATTGATATTATACCATTTCAATTATATTCACAGATAGCGGTGCAAATATTAATATTTACTTGTTACTGAGTAATGTATTTTGGGTTAATTCATTTCATAAATCAGTATCATTAATCTTGTTCGTGAAGACATAATGTTGTTCTTTCATTAGCAGGGTAGAGTTTTGTGTTCCAATCAGCTAGACACATTTAATTGTAGAACGTATAGCGTGTATGGTTTTTAACAGTGTAATTGATTGCAGATGTTAAGTCAATCTGACAATCAGACACATTAATTACGGGTCATTCTCTGTGCGCTTTATACCTTGGAGTCTCATTCAACTTTCAAAATTGCGCTATATTCCAGCTCATATATACATATAATTTAAACATATATATATGCTTATAGGAAGCCTTTGTTGATTTTGGATAAGTTACAAACTTTACCATAGAAATAGGTGTACCCAAATTGGTCAATAAAGCAAGAGGATGAAAAGCTCACCAGCACAACTTGGGTAATCAGGTATATGCATATAAATCTCATATCTATCCTATTCCCAACACCCTTGTTATTTGGCGAAGGGTGTTTTGTTGCATATGTAATGCACCCCTTCAAACTAAGAACGTCTTATTTCTTTTATTTTGGGTCACACTCCGTATAAATTGGAGCGATATGCAAGAGGGAAAAATCGACGACGTCTGGCGACTAAAAAGTAACCATATGACTCTACAGGAAAGTATTGGTCGACATCTAACATTCAGACACGAAAATTGTACAAAATTATGCGATCTCTTTTTCAGCGTTGTATTATTATTTCTTTTGTATTACTTTAATTTCTTCGGGACGTATTTCTCTGTATACTTACCTGTAAAATTTGACAAGCACATCTCGCTCATAATAGAAACGAATTGACCACTTCTGTGAGACACGAACCTACGTCTGAGAATAAATTTCGAAAGTATATTTTTTAATAATTTGGCTGAGGTACATGGACACAAGTTAGGAAAAAAATGGCTAACGATCGACTTTGCCCGATGTGTTCATGCGGCTCGTCAACAGCACAATGATATATGAAGGTACCTTCCGTCAATATTGACTTTTGACAGATACAAATTTGACTTTCCAACGCAGTGTGCCTTATTTTAACTTATGCGATCGGTACATTATGATGTTTTACTGCAAGTCTGGACCTTCGCAAAACATGCATATATCTTTGATCCGCTTTTAGCGTGCTGTAATATGTGAAATTTGTCATTGTCTGCCATCTTCCAAGATTCAAACATCCAATATGGCGACCCACAGAGCCATCCACGTGTTCAGATTTTTAGCATCATATGTACAGTTAGCCTTCAAATTTCGAACTTTGAAATAGTGTACATGGTAACTAGGGACTTACATCAGTCTTATTAGTTCTTTCAGATGTGAGTGATTATGTTAAATTGACTTTCGCTGACAACACCAGTTTTTGTTAATATTTTATTATACTGATATTAAATATGGAAATATATGATAATTGCATGCTGTATGATCCAAGGTACATTTTGATATATAATACAATTAAGCAAATGTAAGGCATATGTCACTTCCAGATCACTGGTCATTTGGTCAAATTTTTTTAGGCGGCCATAGATGTCAGATGTCATCGGGCTGCTTTGAGAGTAATGCTTTCTTACGTGCTTTCCCATGCATCATCGTACCATGACAGAAAATGTCAATTTTTAATCATGATCTTTTGAACACAAATATTCCTCGATAACTTGATAAAGATAGTCGTACAAAAAGTCAACGCAGTCATTCACCTTGTTCGTTGATTATGCTCGACCACGTGTACAGAGACAATGGTGTACACATATAATCGTATTTTTTGTAATTAAAACAGTCCTTTCAGTCTCCGTTGGCTGTATGGGGCTTGGAAAAAGAAAGTTGCCTCTAGAACCTCGTGACGTGATTTCACTGCTTTCTCGCACAAATCTGATGAATGGTCATCGAAGTTTGCGAGGACTACATGTCAGTCGTGTGTTTTTTCATGTATGGGAGGATTATTAAATTCGTTGAGATTATGCTCAGAAAAAAATCCCCTTCCCCCACCCCCTATTTCAGATATCTTAGATGAAAGACATCATATACAAGAATGAGATCTTTTTTGTCACATTATGTGAAATTCTGCATGGACTCGATAAAGTCCTCCATACCGATATCGCTGTTTTATCAAGGGGCATATAAACCGAACTCACCAGGAGTTTACGTCCATCAAGTTTGATTTCCACCAATATAATCCCTCGGTCGGTTTCTTCGTATCGTCATATCTTCGTCTTCAAACAAACTGCTTGGTCACAGCAGTAAATGCTCCCCGTCCGGTGTCTTTTCCCGATGCCGTATCATATCTATTCTGTCCTAGGAACAAAGATCTTTGTCAGTTACTTCCGAATTCAATATTCCGTTATGTAACCAGGTTTCCGATCACTGACAAATTTCTCAAAATAATTCAGTTTTTCCACATAGACTTTGGCAATTTTGGAATAAAGAACTCATTTATCGGCCATGTTATATGATTACTTACAGTAGGAATTATCCGTGTGTGGGTGAATATCGCCAAAAACGCACAAGGAAAAATTTCCGCCATTTTCAAACTGTTTCTGATTACAGTCAAGTCTTAACGAAAAGTCGCAGATGTATTTGATTATCCTTCTCCCGCATAACTTGCTGACTGACATTTGAACATTCGGTATTTAACTTACCGACAGAGCCACAGAGGCTGTTACCAACTTAGATGCCATCTTGGTTTGCTGATTTAGCTTTGTTGCACGAGTACTTGAATTCAACAGCTACAGCGTGATAAACATTATCAGGTCAAAATTGCCAGCTGTGCGCTCCTCTACCAATTCAATTCAATTCAATTTATTGTACGAAAACGCCCACAAGAGGCCAAGTACAAACTACACAGAAAAAAATCCTTAAAAATTTAAGGAATATTCCCCGTCTATTACACCAGCGGAATATTTCTCAACAAAACTAAGGAATATTCCTTACCAATTAAGGAATTTTCTGAACATGCTGCGGAATATTCTTTGTTGAATTTTAAGGAATATTTCGCTGGTGTAATAGTCGGAGAATATTTTTTTTTCGGTGTAGCATAACTATAAGTATATATGTAAGTACAATGAATAGATTTGTGCTATCAGGTTTTGTGCTACCAGGTTTAACTTTCATAGTTGCATTGTGAGCAATAATGAGGTAGAACCTTTTTATGCATTTTTTTTACATAATTTCAATGTAATTTCAAAATATAACGCCTCCATTTTGCATTTTTCTCTCAATCGCTCGAAATTTTCCCACTAACGAGAAGCATGTTATCAAAAATAAATGCGTCAGATCCGTCATTCATTAGGCAGACGTCGTCTATCAATAGTTACCAAAGGTCCATAATCCAACGACCTGTTTCATTAATAATATTAGCACCTAAATTAACATAATCGAAAGATAAAAAGTGAATTGGAGTTACTTGAAAGATAAAAACGGTCAGCAGTTTTCAGTGATGCCGGCAAGATCAGCTGATATTTTGTTCATCAAATCCGCATCAGAATGCAATGCCCGTAGAGTGTTATTGCCGTGTTGTATCCAAAAAGTTATATATTGGTGTAATCCTAAAGAAACAGAATGTTCTAATGAACATATTAATCTGTCAGATGAGTGTATATATCGGTGACGCTTTGATTGCGACTGTTCATATAAACACTACGGCGATGCATTTCACATAGTATTTATACGGCCCCTGGCCCCGGGTTAAGCGGAATTAGATACAAATTTAAATAGTTCAACACTAAGAAGCGAAACTGGATAAACGAAATACTAACCTTCCAGCCCGTATCATTGTCGATTAGATATTCGCCGCAATGAGGGCGGGAAACAGTGAGAAAAATCTTATCTTTGGTACAGATACGTTTTTGTTGTATTAAGGACTTGCTATCCACCTAAGGGGTTAAAATATGTCATTTTTTTATTGTATAGTCACAAAGTTCGTCAATTGATCTACCATATAATGAAAACAGCGTTTTCAATCTTATTTTCTAAATAAGTAAAATTTGGAGTTTGATTTTGTTTTGGGGCTCTAGAGAAAAAAATAAGAAAAAAATAAGAAAAAAAACTGAGACACGCGAATCTAGATCGAGGGGTGTTCTATCGTGCTGCCGATTTTCACGCAGCTATATTTGATACTTTTCTTGAAATTGACATTTGAAAATGATCGGTAGAATTTACGAAGAGCAAAGTTCAAATATGAATAATAGGCTTAATGTTTAGAATCCTTAGAAAACATGCTTTCTAAAAATAGATAGTTTTATATACATAATCTATAAATCAAAGGCGAAAATGAGAGAAATGTCACTGAGCGAGTGTTGATCAGTACACGGGCTTCGCTTTTTAGGGATAGTTGTGTATTTGCGAAACATGACACGCCTCTAATTCTCAACAGCTGAACCGGAAGCGAGGTTTATTAATTATCGCGATGCTTTGAATATATTCGTGAGTTTTGCAATCCAGATATGATATTTTAATTAGCGAGTAGATATAGGGAAATGCGTAGGCTATTTGATACCAGGTGTTTCCTTCAGCTTCTCAACAGTTTGTTTGAGAAACAGATTCATTCATGGGTCCATGTACGGAAGATTTTTCTGTCATCCCTCTCCAGACCACATACTGCACTGCACATATTTTTGTGTGTGTCGCATTTGCAAACGTATTTCGCAGATGATTCTTCGGAATGGACCCCGTCCTGAATTATCAGCGTAACTGAGTTCGGTAAGTTGAGATGCCAGTTTGTACTGTACTTCTGTGGAGATGCGATGTAATTTGTGTTTGATATCTCACTTTGAGACAGGCACGCCAGTTTAACATGGAAAAGTAGATCGTCTGAATAGACGAATTATTTTGCATACATATGACATTTCAGTTCGGGTTTGTATTGAAAAGCATTTCACCATGTCAATGTGTTGATATATAATTAAGCCAAACTATATCTATTGTTCACAGTTCTAGAAAATAGACAAGACTTCTCCAAATCCGGACGATTCCAATGAGCGACGAATGAGTTATTTGCTGTCCACGTCATCAAGTTTTGCGGCAAACCATCTTTTCCTTCGAGAAAACAAATTTATCTGGGAAGAGGTATGTCACCAATTGTCATCTTTGCTAATAGCTCTTTTGTTTATATGTGGTTTGAAAATTTCCAGTCTGTTAGAAATGGAAGTAAATATTGGTAGGTGGCGTGAGAGAGGCAAAATACTATACACTCCGTTTTGCCCATGTCAGACTGATACGGATGCCAAAATGCCCCCCGCCCCCCCCCATACCAAACTTTCTGCGCTATCCCCGGAACGACAAAAAAATGGAGAGCTGAAACTCCGTGACTTTATAGTTTATCATAGTGTGGTCATTTGAGCCTATTTGCATAACCCCTCGAGAAGAGGATCATGGGTAAATTTGGGATGTCGGCTACGTGGAGTACAAGAAAAGTTTTGGGGTTTTTTCGTCATATTTCTTCAAAATTTCTGCTTTTTCGCGATGAAAATCATGTAGTTTTTGCCGAGAAATTACATAAATAAAAAATTCGGAAAATCGCGGCCATCTTGAATTTTTTTTCCTCTACATTTTCTGGCAGAGCTTGGCATGGTGTGGTCAGTTTTAGCCCCTAGCTCAAGGGGTAAGAAGCTCCTCCCCCCCCCCCCGTCCCAGGCTTGGGCAGGTCCCAAAAAGCCCAGGCCAGATAGGATTAAATACCGTAATATATTCGTCGCTGAGCAACCCCCAAGCCCCATCCGTAATAAAGAGATCCAACAGGAATAATAATATTGCCAGATAGTTCCACTGATAATGCAGTTATATTATCGTAATTTCAAACGGTCACAAAACAGAAGTAACGCACATTAACGGTACGTTGAATGGATACTCAGTTTGTTGAGAAGGTAGGCCCGAATTAAAAACTTTCCATTGTTTTTAGTACAAAGTTTTCTTAAATGAACCTATATTATATATTACAGTTGGTTAGAAGTGACCTGCTAATCCGTGTACAGGAAGTTTATCAATCAAAGGAAAGGGCATTTGTAAGTATATAAGTTATGATCGAAGTATTTAATTTCGGTTTGGACCGTCCGAAGCTATATCGTCCAATTACGGTGGTTGAAGTATAATTGCTGAATCAGAATATTGCAGGTTGATATACCCTAGACTCACTCGTCCATCACGAAAATAAAATACCAGGATTACGTATTTAATCCATCGGGAGGTTATCAGAAGGGGGGTTTTGTCGGTGGAGGAGGGTGGGTAGAATATTGAAATAATTGTATTGTCACCGGAATGTGCCAGTCTAGAGCGGTCCACGGGCACCCCTTCCCACACACATGCACACGCACACACACTCTCTACGCCCCAGCCGCCACCAGCCCATTTCAATATCTGTTAAAACAGAAGCATGTGTTCGGTCCCTGTGTTTAAAACAGAACACGTACTTGTATTGAAAGTAAACGAGTGTCTGTGTGCGAGTCTTGTGATGACAATATATAACATTTCGTTGTAGTGGCGAATAACTGCAAACGCTGACTACCACTGGAAACTGCATCAGGTGAAGATGAACAATACAACTGTTAACAACTCGACGGAAGATGTACAGGCGGACGACCAGAATGACATCACACTCATGTTCACGGTTCCCGTCACATTGCCGATATCACTTATAACGGCCTTATATGTTTCAATCGCATGTACTTCGGGCCTGTTGAACTATTTTGTATTCACGGCTCTCGTCCGTGTAAAGCATTCTAAATTGAAAGCAAAACTCTTCATACAAAATTGTGTTGTGGCCAATATGCTCTTGCCGATTTTCATGGCTATCGATTTGCCGTTCATATCCTCAATTTTCGGAATCCAGAGCCTGAATGTTCGACTTTGTTTTTCGGGTATTTATCACACGCTAATAGCAGTTGATTCTTTGGCACAGGTCGGCTGCAGCTTTTGCCTAGCTTGTGATAGAATTTATGTCATAGCTGCACCCATGTTGTATCGTACGGTGGGCTACAAATCATGGGTTAAAATAATCATTGTTATACTGCCTTGGCTTTTGGCTGTGGGAATTTGGATTTTCAGTCTCACTGGTGTGGTCTTGCCTCCTGCACTCAGTGAATCTGTATGTTGGATGTTATATAGTGATCAGGGGATGTCTTCATCAGTGAGTATAGTTTTTACATCTTTGACCATTATCAGTTCATTATCCTTCTGTATATACATTGGTATATTCTTTGTCCTAAAGTGTAAACAAGGCCATATGCAGAGATTCTGCGAATCGAGACTGAAACGACAAAATAAATCCCTGGTCGTCTCTTACTTTTTAATAAATATCACCACGATTTGTTTGTACCTTCCCTCGCCAATTTATGCTTTCTTTTGGTATAACAGCTGGGATGGTATCAATGAGCAAGAGTTTGTGACATTCGAGATAAGCATGAGAGGATGTCTTGTACTCTATCTATGTAATTCGATCATCGACCCTCTAATCGTGTTCTATAGGATTCCATCAATCCGAGAAAATTTACCTTTTGACCTTTTTGTTGATGACAGGAAAAGACATTTAATGGAAATACAGTGAAACTTTTGAATACCGACACTTGAGTAAACTGGCAAACGTCTAGACGTTATTCAGTATACCGACAAAATCCCTGGTCCCAGTAATTAAATTCAAAGTACCGGTATTTCGAATCTTGATAATCCAGAGAGCCCTGTCAAAATTGACACTATAATTCGGTCCTCAGCATTGTCGATATACACAGGTTTCACTGTATGTATTAGGTGGAGACCAGCACCTCCGACACAGGACCTAAAACCTTTTGATTGTTATTTCATTTTTCTGCTATGCTATTTCACATAAAAAAATTTGAATTAAAGTTATACGTTGAAAAGCGAGGTAAGTAGTAGGTAAAACACGGGACGAGGCCCATTTTGCCGGGGGAGATAACTCTTGCATCCACCAGGGGGCGCTGTTTCCAGGTTAAAGGTATAGGGGACGCCCCATCGTCTTTCACCTCTAGGGCGCCTGGGGCGCCAGGGGGCGCCACCAGCTGCGTGTGTATTCATCCGCGGTGATGCGGTCTGGTGGTGATGCGGTCGCGGGAAAAAGCTTCCGCGGAGAAAAAGTAGTCTCCAGACTTCAAATACGCTGCATGGTCCGATTGGGTCGAGTGAGGTATCAAAGTGAAGCATTTGTGAAGGGGCATCCAGTCATGGGTGGGTGCATGTAAAATTAGGATTTTTTCCCGAAACTATAAAAAGCGGAACACGGACTTTACCCCTAAAATAGGGGAAAACCCCTATCAACTCTAGCCAAAAGGGTTAATATCGGTCCCCGGGCTTATCGGGGCCTGCCTATCAAGTCAATGGGGTGGGTGCATGTAAAATTAGGATTTTTTTCCCGAAACTATAAAAAGCGGAACACGGACTTTACCCCTACAATAGGGGTCTGTATTATACAATATAAGGGAAAATGCCTGTATGGGGATGGTCATTTTTTTTTTTTCGTGGGCTTTACTATGGGTAGTGGGGTCTCGTTTTTCTCGTCTCGCCAAGAAAAACACGATGGGAGGGGTCCCGGAGCGAAGCGGTGAAATTCTTGAAAAAAGTCACCGAGGTCTGCATATAGGCCTATAGGCTGGCTATGGGGGGTATAGGTCCAACCTGGAAAATTCACACACGTTCATTGTGATATGGGTTGTTTGGTCTTGCTTTTCACGTCTCGTCATTTAGAATACGATGGGAAGGGTCCCGGAGCGAAACGGTGAAATTTTTGGAAAAAGTTCATCGAGGTCTGTAGGCCTATATAGTCCCATAGGCTGGCTATGGGAGGGATAGGTCCATCCTGGGAAATTCACACACGTTCATTGTGATATGGGTTGTTTGGTCTTGTTTTTCTCGTCTCGCCGAGAAAAATACAATGGGAGGGGTCCCGGAGCGAATCGGTGAAATTTTTGGGAAAAGTCACCGAGGTCTGTATATAGGCCCATAGGCTGGCTATATGGGGGTATAGGTTCAACCTGGGAAATTCACACACGTTCATTGTGATATGGGTTGTTTGGATTTGTTTTTCACGTCTCGTCATTTATAACACGATGGGAAGAGTTTCGAAGCGAAACGGTGAAATTTTTGGAAAAAGTTCACTGAGGCCTGGGTAGGCCCATAGGCCTATACTGCATGGCTATGGAGGTATAGGTCCATACGGGGTGAACGTTTTGGGGTCTAGGTGAGCCCCTAATGGTCCTATGGTGTCGTATGAGGTCTTATTTTGAAGCTCTCGTGGAGTTTGTAATGTATCGACTAATGGTTCGTCCGTGTGCAATAGTCTGCGCATGCGCAGTCTGGCCGTAGTATAGAAAGCAGGCATGTTGGGGGGCATGTGGGGGTGTGTTTGGGGTAGAGATGGACCACTATGGGTCCAAATGGGTCGTGGGAGGTGTCAAAGTGAAGCTTGTGTGGGGTAGAGTCAGAATGGCGTGTTTTTAAGTGCAAGTCGCGTCAACCTGCGCATGCCCAGTTGGATGTAGTAAGTAAAGTGGCCATTTTGGGGGTGCGTGGAGGTGTGTTTGGGGTAGAGAGGGACCATCCTTTGTCCGATTGTGTTGTGGGAGGTGTTATCTTGTAGCTCTCAGGGTGTACATCCCGATTTGAGGGATGTTCACGTCATCTGTGACGTCATCGGTGACGTCATCAGTAGGAGTAGTAGCGAAAGTGGGCATTTTGCGGCAGTGAAGGAAGGTATTTGGTGTAGAGCTGGACCATCCATATCTGTCACACATTATACCACATCTTTGTTGTGTTATACCACATCTGTCCTGCATTATACCATATATGTCCTGTATTATACCATACCTGTCCTATGTTATACAATATCTGTCCTGTATTATACCAAATCTGTCCTATGTTGTACCATATTTGTTCTCTATTATACCATATATATCCTGTATTATACCAAATCTGCCCTGTATTATACAGTATCTGTCCTGTATTATACCAAATCTGTGCTGTATTATACTAAATCTGTGCTGTATTATACAATATCTGTCCTGTGTTATACCATATCTGTGCTGTATTATACAATATCTGTCCTGTATTATACAATATCTGTCCAGTATTCTGCAATATATGTTCTGTATTATACCAAATCTGCTCTGTATTATACAATATTTCTCCTCTATTATACCATATCTGTGCTGCATTATACCATATCTGTCCTGTATTGTACCATATATGTCCTATATTATACTAAATCTGTGCTGTATTATACAATATTTGCCCTCTATTATACCATATCTGTGCTGTATTATACCATATCTGTCCTGAATTATACCATATCTGTGCTGTATTATGCAATATCTGTCCTGTGTTATACAACATCTGTCCTGTATTATACCAAATCTGTCCTGTTTTGTACCATATTTGTCCTGTATTATACAATATATGTTCTGTATTATACCAAATCTGTGCTGTATTATACAGTATCTGTCCTGTATTATACCAAATCTGTGCTGTATTATACAATATATGTTCTGTATTATACCAAATCTTTCCTGTATTATACAGTATATGTCCTGTATTATACCAAATCTGTGCTGTATTATACCATATCTGGCCTGTATTGTACCATATATGTCCTGTATTATACAATATATGTTCTGTATTATACAATCGGATAGCCGTTGTCGTGAATAACAACAAGTTCAGCAATGTTCATACAGTTTATTATCCCCAATGTTACATCATACCCAGGCTGGGGGAGCCGCCCTGGGCATGTTTGGTATGCTCACAGCAAAACAAATTGAAATATCAAACACCATGTTTCATTATTTAACGCACCGTCACATTAGGTACAAGTGTTTACTGAGCTCAAGTCAACGATCAGCATGTAGACATATAGAGTATGTATGGCAGGTTATGGTATTCATCAGTGCACGGGTGACGCATTCAGCCGAGGGGGCCGGTCAGCTTGGTAACGAAAAACGTAACATTGGTCACCCTCTCCACTGTCCACTTGGTGTTGGGGCGTTGTCGTTGGGCCCATTCCAAGGGGTCCACGGTGTCCAGTTTCTCCAGCATCGTCTCTAGCGACACCCGGTTAATGATGGTAAACGGTTGGTCAAATACCTGGATGTTACTGCTCGGGTAAAAGTATCGGACTTGGACTGTCTCCTTATGCTGCAGCACATAACCAAACGCCAGATTCAATCTGAAGGCCGTAGTTTGATCTTTGAAGATGGCTTCCACGTGCCTACGTAGACGGGCGAGGTCGGTCAGTCGGAAATTGTAGATATCTTGAATAGGGCGATGACGGTTGAAACAGTGCCGTATCATGGACCAATGGCGCCGATAGATGTCACTCACTGGATGGGCGTCCTGTAAGAGATCGCTAGGAACATTTATGGGCTCGTCCAGAAAATGTTCGATGTTGTCAGGCGTATGACTCGAAACCGTAACGGTGGGTGGGGTCCGGCTGGATATCCAGGCTCTTCTGAACCTGTATAGGCGGGCTCTCCGTCATCACATCACCAGTGGCGTTCGTCTCCCCGGGCTCATCTTCACTGGGTCTGACCTTCCGCGGCTCCTCTTCAGTGGAAAGTTGTCGCCCAAACCGTAGAGACGGGGCATGAATCAAACGTTGGTGTCGCAGCAACTGACTGGTCAGTTTGAAGAGTTGACCACAATCCTTACAGTGTTCCGTCGCGCCCTCGTGGAATGAGCGTTCGTGGCGCAGTAAATGATCCTTCCGATTAAATGACCGTGCGCAGGTTATACAAGTATACCGTGCATCGTTGTGGGTGGAGGCCTTGTGGCGGTGCAAGTCGTGCAGACGAGTAAACTGCTTCTGGCAAGTTGTACAAGTGAACATCTTGGTGGTTGACAGAGTGTCTGATGAAACGGCCAGCCCGCTTCCCTTTTATAGCACGCTAGCTGGTGATCTATTTATAGCACACTCAGTTCAACTATCCCCAAGTCGAGGGCCGAGCCGTGACATCTTCGGTAACCTCCATGTCTCTTCGGGTACCTCCGTGACATCTTCGGTCACCTCCGTGTCTCTTCGGTCACCTCCGTAACTACCCGGCTGTTCCCGTGTAAACCCGGATGGATCTCCGTGTCTCTTCGGTGACCTCTGTGACATCTTCGGTCACCTCCGTGTCTCTTCGGTCACCTCCGTACCGTCAACGATCAGCATGTAGACATATAGAGTATGTACGGCATGTTATGGTATTCATCAGTGCATGAGTGACGCATTCAGCCGATGGGGGTGGTCGGTCAGCTTGGTAACGAAAAACGTGGCATTGGTCACCCTCTCTACGACCCATTGTGTGTTGGGGCGTTGTTGTTGGGCCCATTCCAAGGGATCCACGGTGTCCAGTTTCTCCAGCATCGCCTCTAGCGACGCTCGGTTAATGATGGCAAACGGTTGGTCAAATACCCGGATGTTACTGCTCGGGTAAAAATATCGGGCTTGGTCTGTGTCCTTATACTGCAGCACATAACCAAACGCCAGATTCAACTTGAAGGTCGTAGTTTGATCGTTGAAGATGGCTTCCACGTAGCTGCGTAGACGGGCGAGGTCGGTCAGTCGGGAATTGTAGATATCTTGAATAGGGCGATGACGGTAGAAACAGTGCCGGATCATGGGCCAATGGCGCCGATAGATGTCACTCACTGGATGGTCTTCGTGTAACATATCGCTAGGAACATTTATGGGTTCGTCCACGAAGTGTACTTTGCCCTCCACGTCGTACAAAATCTGGCCCACGGTCTTGTCGTCGGAATTTGACAGTTGAATTAGGGCTTCATCATCATCGGCCCTCGTGCGATGGGTGGGAGTTCCCCCTGTCTCGATATTGATGCCTACGGGCTCTTCTACCTGCAAACGTGGCTGCGGAACAGGGTTTCGTGTGCGTTGGTGTCGCAGCAACTGACTGGTCAGTTTGAAAAGCCGACTACATTCTTCGCATGGACGCTTGGGTACTTCATGGCGTGCACGTGTGTGGCGCTGTAAATGATCCGGGCGCTGAAACGACAGTGTACATATCGTACAGCTATACCGGGCGGTTCCTTCGTGCTTGGTAGCCTCATGGCGGCGCAAGTCGTGCAGACGAGTGAATGATTTCGAGCACGTAGTACAAGTGAACATCTTGGTGGTTGACAGAGTGTCTGATGAAACGGCCAGGCCGCTTCCCTTTTATAGCACGCTAGCTGGTATCATGTTCGGGCACCTCCGTGTCTCTTCGGTGATCTC
Source organism: Hanleya hanleyi (assembly GCA_036873755.1). Lineage (NCBI taxonomy): Eukaryota > Metazoa > Mollusca > Polyplacophora > Lepidopleurida > Hanleyidae > Hanleya > Hanleya hanleyi. Next base: position 39,940 of record JAVTVY010029803.1, on the reverse strand, counting down.
CGTGACATCTTCGGTGACCTCCGTGTCTCTTCGGGCACCTCCGTGACATCTTCGGTGACCTCCGTGGCATCATCGGGCACCTCCGTGTCTCTTCGGCCACCTCCGTGTCTTGGAATGGGCCCAACAACAACGCCCCAACACACAATGGGTCGTAGAGAGGGTGACCAATGCCACGTATTTCGTTACCAAGCTGACCGACCACCCCCATCGGCTGAATGCGTCACTCATGCACTGATGAATACCATAACATGCCGTACATACTCTATATGTCTACATGCTGATCGTTGACGGTACTGGAGCGACCAGAGACACGAGTAATCGAAGCATGTCACGGAGGTCACCGAAGAGACACGTGAGATCCATCCGGGCTTCACACCAAACAGCCGGTGGAAGCTACGGAGGTGACCGAAGAGACACGGGAGGTTAATCAGCGATGTCATGGAGGAAATTTTCTGAAGAAGATTGGCGGAGGTTACCGGAAGATGTCACGGCTCGCCTCCTGACTTGGGCAGTGGTAAGGTAGTTGAATTGAGTGTGCTAAAAATAGATCACCAGCTAGCGTGCTATAAAAGGGAAGCGGCCTGGCCGTTTCATCAGACACTCTGTCAACCACCAAGATGTTCACTTGCACAACTTGCCAGAAGCAGTTTACTCGTCTGCACGACTTGCACCGCCGCAAGGCCTCCACCCACAACGATGCACGGTATACTTGTATAACCTGCGCACGGTCATTTAATCGGAAGGATCATTTACTGCGCCACGAACGCTCATTCCACGAGGGCGCGATGGAACACTGTAAGGATTGTGGTCAACTCTTCAAACGACGCAGTCAGTTAAGACGCCATCAGCGTTTGATTCATGCCCCGTCTCTACGGTTTGGGCGACAACTTTCCACCGAAGAGGAGCCGCGGAAGGTCAGACCCAGTGAAGATGAGCCCGGGGAGACGAACGCCACTGGTGATGCGATGACGGAGAGCCCGCCTATACCCACAGTTCAGAAGAGCCTGGATATCCAGCCGAACCCCACCGTTACGGTTTCGAGTCATACGCCTGACAACATCGAACATTTTCTGGACGAGCCCATAAATGTTCCTAGCGATCGCTTACAGGACGCCCATCCAGTGAGTGATATCTATCGGCGCCATTGGTCCATGATACGGCAATGTTTCAACCGTCATCGCCCTATTCAAGATATCTACAATTTCCGACTGACCGACCTCGCCCGTCTACGTAGGTACGTGGAAGCCATCTTCAAAGATCAAACTACGGCCTTCAGATTGAATCTGGCGTTTGGTTATGTGCTGCAGCATAAGGAGACAGTCCAAGTCCGATACTTTTACCCGAGCAGTAACATCCAGGTATTTGACCAACCGTTTACCATCATTAACCGAGTGTCCCTAGAGACGATGCTGGAGAAACTGGACACCGTGGATCCCTTGGAAAGGGCCCAACGACAACGCCCCAACACCAAGTGGACAGTGGAGAGGGTGACCAATGTTACGTTTTTCGTTACCAAGCTGACCGGCTCCCTCGGCTGAATGCGTCACCCATGCACTGATGAATACCATAACATGCCATACATACTCTATATGTCTACATGCTGATCGTTGACTTGAGCTCAGTAAACACTTGTACCTAATGTGACGGTGCGTTAAATAATGAAACATGGTATTTGATATTTCAATTTGTTTTGCTGTGAACATACTAAACATGCCCAGGGCGGCTCCCCCAGCCTGGGTATGATGTAACATTGGGGATAATAAACTGTATGAACATTGCTGAACTTGTTGTTATTCACGACAACGGCTATCCGATTGTATAATACAGAACATATATTGTATAATACAGGACATATATGGTACAATACAGGACAGATATGGTATAATGCAGCACAGATTTGGTATAATACAGGACATATACTGTATAATACAGGACAGATTTGGTATAATACAGAACATATATTTTATAATACAGCACAGATTTGGTATAATACAGGACAGATACTGTATAATACAGCACAGATTTGGTATAATACAGAACATATATTGTATAATACAGGACAAATATGGTACAAAACAGGACAGATTTGGTATAATACATGACAGATATTGTATAACACAGGACAGATATTGCATAATACAGCACAGATATGGTATAATTCAGGACAGATATGGTATAATACAGCGCAGATATGGTATAATAGAGGGCAAATATTGTATAATACAGCACAGATTTGGTATAATACAGGACATATATGGTACAATACAGGACAGATATGGTATAATGCAGCACAGATATGGTATAATAGAGGAGAAATATTGTATAATACAGAGCAGAGATGGTATAATACAGGACATATATGGTACAATACAGGACATATACTGTATAATACAGGACAGACTTGGTATAATACAGAACATATATTGCAGAATACTGGGCATATATTGTATAATACAGGACAGATATTGTATAATACAGCACAGATATGGTATAACACAGGACAGATTTGGTATAATACAGGACAGATACTGTATAATACCGGGCAGATTTGGTATAATACAGGACATATATGGTATAATAGAGAACAAATATGGTACAATACAGGACAGATTTGGTATAATACAGGACAGATATTGTATAACATAGGACAGGTATGGTATAATACAGGACATATATGGTATAATGCAAGACAGATGTGGTATAACACAACAAAGATGTGGTATAATGTGTGACAGATATGGATGGTCCATCTCTACACCAAATACCTTCTTTCACTGCCCCAAAATGCCCACTTTCGCTACTACTCCTACTGATGACGTCACCGATGACGTCACAGATGACGTGAACATCCCTCAAATCGGGATGTACACCCCGAGAGCTACAAGGTAACACCTCCCACAACACAATCGGACCAAGGATGGTCCATCTCTACCCCAAACACACCTCCACGCACCCCCAAAATGGCCACTTTACTTACTACATCCAACTGCGCATGCGCAGATTGACGCGAGTTGCACTTAAAAACACGCCATTCTGACTCTACCCCACACAAGCTTCACTTTGACACCTCCCACGACCCATTTGGACCCATAGTGGTCCATCTCTACCCCAAACACACACCCCACATACCCCCCAACATGCCTGCTTTCTATACTACGGCCAGACTACGCATGCGCAGACTCTTGTACACGGACGAACCATGAGTCGATACATCACAAACTCCACGAGAGCTTCAAAATAAGACCTCATACGACACCATATGACCATTAGGGGCTCACCTAGACCCCAACACGTTCACCCCGTATGGACCTATACCTCCATAGCCATGCAGTATAGGCCTATGGGCCTACCTAGGCCTCGGTGAACTTTTTCCAAAAATTTCACCGTTTCGCTTCGAAACCCTTCCCATCGTATTCTAAATGACGAGACGTGAAAAACAAGACCAAACAACCCATATCACAATGAACGTGTGTGAATTTCACAGGTTGGACCTATACCTCATAGCCAGCCTATGGGCCTACCCAGGCCTCGGTGAGCTTTTTCCAAAAATTTCACCGTTTCGCTTCGAAAGCCTTCCCATCGTGTTCTAAATGACGAGACGTGAAAAACAAGACCAAACAACCCATATCACAATGAACGTGTGTGAATTTCGCAGGTTGGACATATACCTCATAGCCAGCCTATGGGACTATATGGGCTATATGGTACTTTTCCAAAAAATTCAACGTTGCGCTCCGAGACCCTTCCCATCGTGTTCTAAATGACGAGACGTGAAAAAGACCAAACAACCCATATCACAATGAACGTGTGTGAATTTCCCAGGTTGGACCTATACCCCGCATGGCCAGCCTATAGGCCTGCCCAGGCCTCGATGAGCTTTTTCGAAAAATTTCACCGATTCGCTCCGGGACCCCTCCCATTGTATTTTTCTCGGCGAGACGAGAAAATCAAGACCCCACAACCCATATCACAATGAACGTGTGTGACTTTTCCAGGTTGAACCTATACCCCCATATAGCCAGTATGGGACTATATACCGACCTCGGTGACTTTTTCCAAAAATTTCACCGTTGCGCTCCTAGACCCTTCCCATCGTATTCTAAATGACGAGACGTGAAAAACAAGACCAAACAACCCATATCACAATGAACGTGTGTACATTTTCCAGGTTGAACCTATACCCCCCATAGCCAGCCTATAGGCCTATATACAGACCTCGGTGACTTTTTCCAAAAATTTCACCGCTTCGCTCCGGGACCCCTCCTATCGTGTTTTTCTTGGCGAGACGAGAAAAACGAGACCCCACAACCCATAGTAAAGTCCGCGAAAAAAAAAATGACCATCCCCATACCCCATACAGGCATTTTCCCTTATATTGTATAATACAGGCCCCTATTGTAGGGGTAAAGTCCGTGTTCCGCTTTTTATAGTTTCGGGAAAAATCCTAATTTTACATGCACCCACCCCATTGACTTGATAGGCAGGTCCCAATAAGCCCGAGGACCGATATTAGCCCTTTTGGCTAGGGTTGATAGGTGTTTTCCACTATTTTAGGGGTAAAGTCCGTGTTCCGCTTTTATATTTTCGGGAAAAAATCCTAATTTTACATGCACCCACCCCATTGACTTGATAGGCAGGTCCCAATAAGCCCGGGGACCGATATTAGCCCTTTTGGCTAGGGTTGATAGGTGTTTTCCCCTATTTTAAGGGTAAAGTCCGTGTTCCGCTTTTTATAGTTTCGGAAAAAAAATCCTAATTTTACATGCACCCACCCATGACTGGATGCCCCTTCACGAATGCTTCACTTTGATACCTCACTCGACCCAATCGGACCATGCAGCGTATTTGAAGTCTGGAGACTACTTTTTCTCCGCTGAAGCTTTTTCCCGCGACCGCATCACCACCAGACCGCATCACCGCGGAGGAATACACTCGCAGCTGGTGGCGCTCCCTGGCGTCCCAGGCGCCCTAGAGATGAAAGGCGATGGGGCGTCCCCTATACCTTTAACCTGGAAACAGCGCCCCCTGGTGGATGCAAGAGTTATCTCCCCCGGCAAAATGGGCCTCGTCCCGTGTTTTACCTACTACTGAGGTATCGGTCTCCACTTAAGTGTTACTGCGTATCATTAAATTAGACTAGATATCCGGTACTAGCCCACGTCAAGCAGCCCACATCACTGGACTCTTGCACGGCCCCAGCACGTGTAAGACGAACTGCAAATTCGCCACGCGGGGGATAATGTGTGTGGCTGATTATGTATGTTTCACACGCTGAATATTTAAATTCCAGCATCAGCTCATCCCTCGTAATGCAGTACTCGATTTTTTGTTTTGAATCTGCCCGAACACGACGCATACCAATCTTACTGCTCAACTAATTCACATCATGCGACAGGAAGACAGCAGGGAGACCTGATAAATGTTCGCTCGTTCGTCGATCCATTCGCTATCTGGGACACATAGTAAGTGCTGAAGGCATTTCTGCCGATCCCGATAAACTCGCTGCGGTGCGCGATTACCCTGTCCCTGTTGATGTGAAGACCCTCAGAGCCTTCCTAGGCCTGTCGGGCTATTATCGGAAATTCATTCGACACTATGCACAGATAGCCTCTCCGTTATATGCACTAACCAAGAAAGGTCAAGAATTCCAATGGATAGATACCTGTCAGGAAGCCTTCAACACTCTGAAACAGACTCTTACTGAAGCTCCAGTGCTTGGATACCCAGACTAACACACCATTCCGACTGTACGCGGACGCCAGCTCATATGCCGTCGGAGCGGTCAAGAGACTGATGGAGTAGAACGAGTGGTTTCTTATGTGGGACGTGCACTGTCAGCTTCTGAACGTCGATATGGCATCACAGAACGGGAACTTTTGGCTTTAGTGTTCGCGATCAAGAAACTAGACACTTACCTTCGATTCACATCGTTCACTGCCATAGTGGATCATTCGGCTCTTCAGTGGCTGCTTTCCATGAAGGAACCTGTTGGTAAGTTCGCCAGATGGATAGCATTAATCCAGGCCTACAGCTTTGCCGTCGAATATCGCCCTGGTAAGATTCACACGAATGCAGACAGTCTTAGTCGACGTGAATATGCTTCTTCTTCAGATGTAGACGAGAAATCTGCCCTTGATATCTTACCTTACAAGTCTGTGGACATTCCTCCCCCACCACCACAGATGATTCAGAGTGCCAGTCGTGTTGCGGCTGTTGTGAAGGGCAACCACAGATTGCAGAATGAAGCTGAAACCCTTCTGCAGACCACAGACTCACCTTGTGGGAAAGATAAACTTTATGATTCCCAAAGACGGGACCCACAGTACATCGACTTGATACAGTATCTCGAGACTGGTATTATGCCAACTGATCCACAAGCATGTAGGAATATACTCACTATACAGTCGGACTATTTTCTGAACGACGGAGTCTTGTGCCATGTGTGGACAAAGAGTGGCAAGGGTCATCGAAAGGATAGGACTTGTGTTCAAGTTGTGATACCCCAGTCTTTGATATCGAAGGTTCTCGGTAGTATGCATGACGATTCACTATCTGGTGGACATATGGGAATTCACCGCACTATGTAACGTGTTAGGTCTCGTTACTACTGGCCTCGGATGAACTCTGTTATGAATTATGTGAAGACCTGTTGTGTCTGTAACAGCAGAAAGAGACCAGCACGCCCCACGAAGGCTCCAGTTATCCCAATGCCAGTTCCATCTGAGCCCTTCCAACGTGTGAGTACGGACATCCTCAGACCTTTACCGAAGGTTGATGGTTCTGAAAACCGTTACATCCTTGTGTTCATCGACTATCTGACTAAATATGCTGAACTTATTCCTTGTTCTGACATCAAGGCCAATACTGCCGCAAACGCCTTTTTACACAACGTCATCTGTCGCCACGGAACTCCCCAAGTTCTTCATTCTGACAGAGGAACGAACTACCTGTCAGGTCTAGTGAGAGAAACTTGTAGACTGCTTTAAGTCGTGAAAACCAACACTACAAGTTACCATCCCCAGTGTAATGAACAGAGTTAGAGGATGATGTCAACGATTCTCGATATCTTGTCAAAGTATGTAGAAGAGGATGTCACTACTTGGGGCAGATACATTCCGTTAATCCAGTTCGCCTACAATACCAGTCCCTGTATTGACTCCACCGAATACACTCCCTTTTTCCTTGTCCACGGACGCCACCCACGGTCTCCACTGGATGTCGAACTCACCAACTATGAAGTTCCTCACACTGCTTCGTCCTACATGATTTCCCTGTTAGAAGACCTTGAGATGGCTCGTAGGGCTGCCATTCAGATATTGGAGGACCGAAAATCGCTTATGGCACAGACAAGCAAGGAGCGCTCTCATACGCCACAGTTTCTTGCGGGTGATACAGTTTTCCTGTACAAGCCGGTGGTCGTTGCGGGTAATACAAGGAAATTTCTGAGACCATGGACAGGCCCGTTTTATATTGTGGAAAAGTTGTCTCCAGTCAACGTGCGACTTCGTCGAAAGTCAGACGGAAAACTTATTCATAATCGGTTTCACATAAACCGCCTGAAACATGCTTTCCTCCGCTCGGATGGTCCCGATGATCCGAGTACACCTGCTGATGCTGACGCAATCCCACCAGCAGTACTTTCTGCTGGCGAACTGCCGCCCAACAGTTGTCTAACTGACGACGAACAGCTTGTTGCGGGAAATATCGATAGTCCTGGGCTGCCGTTGTCTACGGTTGATAAAACTACTGTTCAAAATCCCGTGTCTACAGATAGCCCTGTGGACAACCGCCCTACTTACGAAGTAGAGAAGGTTCTGCGCAAGAAGTTTATGTGCGGAGCCTGGCATTATCGCGTAAAGTGGTTACACTATGATCAGTCTGAGAACTCTTGTGTTCACTTTGAAGATCTGTCGGTTTCGTGTAAGGAGTATGTTCAGAACATGCACAGAAAGATCCCGAATGATCGCAGAAGCCAACGTAAAATTTAGGCATTGTAACGTTACAGTAACTCAGTCACTGTGTCAACATGTAAAGTATTGTGTGTTTTTTTAGCTTAATGACTGTTCCCATTGTTTGAAAATGTCACTATGGTTTTGAGATTATGATGTTAGAGCTTTCATTTATTAATGTACTGATCATCAGCTCGAGTTTGGTTCCTGTAAAGTTCTTGTCACTACACGGGTAGCTATGATGTTCTTAAATAATATTATATGTTAGCACATAGTACTCTGAACATGTCACATAATTCTAGTACTCACTTGATCTACAGCATAATTATTACGAGAGTTATTTTGCTGATAACATGTATTGTCGATACTGGTATGTGTCCGTAGTGCAGAAATGTGACGATTTGTAATCATGGTTTGATAGTGTAACGTTTTGACGTTTAGGACTTTCGATATACATTATGTTTGGCAAGCTGAGCCACTAATATGTATTCGGGTTGGGTTTTTTGTATATTTTTCGTCGGCATATTTGTTAATCTAACTCTGTTAAGAGAACTCGGATAACACTTACACTGCCCTTATGGTTGATTGGTTACTTTGTTCGATATGTAAATTCGCTAGTCTGTTTCCATGCAATTCACGCTCTTGCCTGCTGTATCTCATCTGCTAAATTTTTACTCTGTGTGTCTTTCTTCCCTGGCCAGGAGGATTGATATACAGGGTGTTATGGTAGCAATGTGGATGGGTATACACATCCAACTAGTTACCTCCCTTTCGTATGTTTTCAGGGGCAGGAGGGTTGTATTGTTTCGGTAATCAAGCCAATATGTTCCTTATGTTCGAGTGGAGCTCACCTTTCCCGGCGCGGGGAGGGGGGGGGGTGATGTGGCGTAAAGCGATATTATAGTTCTGATAATTCAAGAAGTTAGCAGTTTCTATAATTGTTCTAAATGTTTCTATAATTGTTCTAAATAGTTCCCCGAAGTTATTGTTCTTTGACATAGTAATAACTGTTCTAAGATTATGTAACGCCTGTAGCCAAATAGCCGTCAGCCGGGTATTCAGAAGAAGACGGCTGCAGTAAAAGGTCGGTTGGTGACACGTGGTGTAGTGGCGAGTACATTGTGATTCGTTAGCAAGATTGTACAGGCACGATAATCGATCGAAATACATATGATAATGGAGCAAAACTGAGCGTTGGTTATTAATAATTACGGTTCCATACCCTGCTACCGATCCACATGGCAATAACCTCCCGGAGTAGAAGATCATGTGTAAATTCAAGATGGTGGCCAGATAATTGATGTTTTCGTAATTTTTCTTCAAAATATCTGCTTTTCCACAACGAAAAGTGGGAAAAACTATTTTATTTCTTATAACAATAACATTTACTAATTTATCACGCAGTTTTTCTGTAGAAATTGCATAAATGAAAATTTGGGAAATATCTGACCGAAAAATCGACCAAAAAATGTCGTTTTTGAAAAGATATCACTGTGATGTCATCAAAGCGGCCATCGGCCATCTTTACATTTTTTTCTGGTAGAGCTTGACCAAAGGATCTAATGTGATAAGTCCCCTAGCTCAAGGGGTAAGAAAAATAATTGGGGCGGGCGGGGGGGGGAGGGGCGAAATGGCCCCTCCTCAGGCCTGGACAGGTCCCAAAAAAGCCCAGGCCAGATAAGGTTAACTCACGAACATGTACTAAACATAGGAATCAGCTCTAAGGTGTAGCGGTGAAATGTTTTGAAAAAGTCACTGTGCGCATGCGCATTGAGCAAGTAGCGTTGGGGGGACGTTTTGGAGTCTAGATGAGCCTCCAGTGGTCCGATTGGGTCGACTGAGATATCAGTGTGAAGCACTCGTGAGGGAGCATCCGACTGGATGGGTGTGACGTGGAACTGACGTCATTTCGCGCATGCGCAGTAGACAAAGTGGTATGGGAATGGACGTTTTGGGGTTGAGGTGGACCCCTAGTGGTCCGAATGGGCGGTGGGAGGTGTCAAGGTGAAGCGCTCCTCCAAGGCGATCAAGTCATGAGTGGGTGCATGTAAAATTCGGATTTGTCCCGTAAATATAAAAAAGCGGAACACGGACTTTACCCCTAAAATAGGGAAAACCCCTATCAACCAGATCTAAAGGGGCTGATATCGCTTCCCGGCTTATCGGGTTCTGCCGAGAGAGGCAGGGTGGGTGAGCGGGTGTATGCAAACATTAGGATTTGTCCAGAAAATATACAACGCGGAACACGGACTTTACACCTAAACCATGGAGAATCATCCAGGGAAGTAGGTATGGTGGCATCTGCAGGGTTGCATGTACAGCTAGGATTTGACCCGAGAATATAAAAGCGGAACACGGACTTTAAACCTAACCCATAAGTAATCATGGTTGTTTTGGTGTCCCTGGTCCAAATGAACTCCCGCTGTTACGCCTTAACTCCCTAGCGTAACGCCTTAACAGCATTATCTTAGCGCCTTATCGTAACGCTCTAGATTAGCGCCTTGACGCCATGATGTAAATCGATGAGAGAACAACAACAAGGATGACAGATGAGAGAACAACAACAACAAGTTTTCATATAGTTCATTCTCCCCAATGTTACATCATACCCACGCGTTGGGTATGTTTACAATTCAAGTACTCTGTCCAATCAGAGGCCGCCATTTGGCGCTCTACCTGTCATATTCGTTCTTGCTCGTTAGATGCATTCTCGGCTGCTCTTGTCCAATCAGAAGCCATTTTAGAAAGTTGAATCTTCGGCCATGTTCGCTCTCATCCGTTTGTTCTAATCGTCGTTGGCCAGGCCTGGATATTGTTCGGGCAGCATGTCCTGAAACGCATTCTGATCGCATTTTCCAAGGCCTCGGTGGGTGGTAACCCCATATTCTCTTCCAAGTGACGCTTGGTATTCATGATGGACCTGTGCGTGGGGTCGCCTTTCATTTCAAGCAGGAGCAGCCTATACCGTTTATATATGGCCATGGCTGTTTTCCTGATGTAGGGGCGTATTTGGGTGTGTGCCTGTTGTACGTTATCCTGCCCGCCGTCTTCGATTACCGCAGCATATCTATGAATAGGATCATGCACAATACGATCCCAGAAGAGGTTCTTTCTCACTATCTGAGGTCAAGCTCTCCGTATCACTAGATAGACTCTCAGCAATCTCTGTTTCGGTATCAGTCGGTGGACTCTCATCAGTCGCTGTATCGGCTTCTTGTGCCTCGGAGTCTTCAATCCCATGTATATTTTTCTCGTGTCGCATCATATCGTAACGTCTGGTGAACGTGCGTTCGCACTTAGAGCATGTATAAGCCATGTTGACGGTTGAACGTCGACTTTGCGTGTTTTGGGAATACACTTGCTTGTATAGACAGTAACGCCCTTCTACGCTCAGCTTAACACTTCAACGCCCTGGTGAACTAGCTCAGAAGCTCTGATTTTCATGCAATTGCCACCAATACATCGAAATGCAGTGACGCCCGTCGTTACGCCTTAACGCCCGTCTCAACGCCTTAACATCCGTCACAGCGCCTTATCGATCGATAAAGGATATTTGGAAGACGATTGACCTTTGACCACTAAGTGCACTCTATTCCAGTCACGTGACCGGAAGTGACCTTTGACTCCTGCGCTGCTCGTGTATGTGAGCCAGGTATGTGTGTGTGTGTGAGTGTGAGTGCGCATACGTACGACATACGTACGATGACGTCATTTCCGAGCAGCGCAGGGGTCAAAGGTCACTTCCAGTCACGTGGTCAAAGGTCACTTCCGGTCACGTGATTGGAAGTGATGCATCATGAGTGCACTCAGAGGTCAAAGGTCAAAGGTCCTCCAAATCAGCTTTTCAAACGTCATTTCCGGTCACGTGACCGAAATTGCACTCAGAGATCAAAGGTCAATCGTCCCCCAAATCCCCTTTGCAAGTGTATTCCCAAAACACGCACAGTCGACGTTTAACCGTCAACATGGTTTGTACTTGCTCTAAGTGCAAACGCACGTTCACCAGACGTTACGATATGATGCGACACGAGAAAAACATACATGGAATTGAAGATTCCGAGGCGCAAGAAGCCAATACAGAGAATGATGAGAGTCCACCGACAAATACCGAAACAGAGATTGCTTAGAGTCTATCCAGTGATATGGAGAGCTTGATGTCAGATAGTCAGCCTACGTCTCAGGAAAGTGAGAAAGAACCTACCTTCTGGGATCGTATTGGGCATGAACCTATTCATAGTTATGCTGCGGTAATCGAAGACGGCGGACAGGATAACGTACAACAGGCATACACCCAAATGTGCCACTGCATCAGGAAAACAGCCATGGCCATATATAAACGGTATAGCCTGCTCCCGCTTGAAATGAAAGGCGACCCCACGCACAGGTTCATCATGAAGACTAAGCGTCACTTGGAAGAGGATATGAGGTTACCACCCACCGAGGCCTTGGAATATGCGATCAGAATGCGTTTCAGGACATGCTGCCCGAATAATATCCAGGCCTGGCCGACGAAGATTAGAATAAACGGATGAGAAGAATTGAACTTTCTAAAATGGCGACTTGTGATTGGACAAGAGCAGCCGAGAATACATCTAACGGTCAAGAACGAATATGACAGGTACAGTGTCAAATTGCGGCCTCAGATTGGACAAGAGAACTAGAATTGTAAACATTCCCAACGCGGTTCCCCCAGCGTGGATATGATGTAACTTTGGGGAGAATAAACTACACGAAAATATGTTGTTGTTGTTGTTGTTCTCTCATCTGTCATCCTTGTTGTTGTTCTCTCGTCGATTTACATCATGGCGTCAAGGCGGTAAGCTAGAGCGTTACGATAAGGAGTTAAGATAATGTCCTTAAGGCGTTATGCTGGGGTGTTAAGGCGTAACAGCGGGAGTTCATTTGGACCAGGGATGGTCTGGATCCCAAAACATCCATGATTCCTTAATGTTTAGGTGTAAAGTCCGTATTCCGCTTTTTATATTTTCAGGTCAAATCCTAATTTTACATGCAACCTTGTAGATGGCACCATACCCACTTCCCTGGATGATTCTCCATTGTTTAGGTGTAAAGTCGTGCTCCGCTTTTTAATTTTTCGAGACAAATCCTAAATTTACATACACCCACTCACCCACCCTGTCTCTCTCGGCAGACCCCGATAAGCCGGGAAGCGATATTAGCCCCTCTAGATCTGGTTGATTGGGGTTTTCCCTATTTTGGGGGTAAAGTTCGTGTTCCGCTTTTTTATATTTTCGGGACAAATCCGAATTTTACATGCACCCACCCATGACTTGATCGCCTTGGAGGAGCGCTTCACTTTGACACCTCCCACGACCCATTCGGATGATAGGGGTCCACCTCAACCCCAAAACGTCCATTCCCATACCGCTTTGTCTACTGCGCATGCGCGAAATTACGTCAGTTCCACGTCACTCCCATTCAGTCGGATGCTCCCTCACGAGTGCTTCACACTGATGCCTCACTCGACCCAATCGGACCACAAGGGGCTCACCTAGATCACAAAACGTCCACCTCAACGCTACGTGACCAATGCGCATGCGCACCGTGTCTTTTTTCAAAAAAATTCAGCGCTTAGCTTCTGGACCCCTCTCATCGTGTTCTACCGCTCGAGACGAAGAAAACAAGATCTCACTCCCCATAGTAAAATCCACAAGACAAAAATGACCACCCCTATATCCTCATACAGGCATTTCCCGAATAGATGCAGATGTTCGAATCAGGGGAGATAGCCCGGAATTCGGCCTACAGCGGGTTCGCCCTGTCAGAGTTGTCATCCTTGCCTCCAGAGGGCAGCGCGATCGATGTCGTTATGTCAAAAGGGAAATCCCCACAGCAAACGCCGCCATTTTGTATGTTTATTTTTTGCGGAGACATAATGAACAATAAACGCTCGACCCTGGGGTCGCACTGATCCTAAACTCGTCATAATAACATCGTACAACACCTATAGGTTAGGTTTATTACAATAAATCTTACTTTCCATGGATTTATGTTGTTTTTTTTGTCGTGCCAATACGGACCGACCCGCGTGTATTGAGCTCTGTGGAGAAACTGAGGGTTCTCCACTAGCCATTTATGCTGGCCATAGTGTTGGCAATATTGTCGGGGACCCTGTTTGATGATGTGCATTCCGGGACTAACGTAGGACGAATGTTGTGCAACCGCCATTTTGAAAATCGCCATCTTGAAAGTTCACATTATAAATGCGTTTGATCTGATGTTCACAGCATCAAAGTATAGATGGACTTACACTGCGGATATTCCCCTGGACTTCAAATGTTATAATAAGGGAAATAACTGTTCTGAAGATTCCCGGACATTATATTCCCGGCCATTCCCGAGGATTCCCAGACATTCAATATTATTCTCACGAAAACCCGCGTATTTGAAATCTCGCTGAGATGGGACTAGTTTTGTCCGCGGAAGTGACCGCATGATGTTAAGAGTATCTTTTGGCATATTTCCGACAGGGAGCGCTGTGGCGGTCGCGTGACTGTGACTTCACTTCCGGTTCCGGTCACGTGACCAGAAGTGACCTATGACCACTGCGCACCATTGTAATATCCGGTATTGTTTGCGCATGCGCAGGGATCAAAGGTCACTTCCGGTAAGTCGCGTGACCAAAACCGGAAGTGACGTCACAGTCACGTGATCTCCGCAGCGCTCCTGTCGGAAATATGACAAAAGATACTCTTTATATACTACTGTCGCATATATCTCATGCTCATTGAAATTGCGGAATAATAAACCGCATCCACTTCTATACATATGACCGTACATGGCATAATTGATCTTTGTACAGTGAACACGGATACATTATGGCGTCCTTTTCTGAGAGCCAAGTTGAAAAAAAGGCCTAATTTTAGAAATTTGTTCACCCCACCGGCAAGATAATTTTCATCTATACCATGAATTTCTATGACCATTGCGGGTATTAATTAGGGTAGATGTAGACTTCCAAAGTGGTGTAGATGTTTTTTTATTGCTGCCGAAATGACACCTTATAGATATTCTTTCTTATTTATAGCCCAATCGGTCTGAGCTATAATACATATTACTCAACAATAATGGCTAATCCAATCGTGTGGCGTCACGTGCGGACCATATCCAAATGTCACCTAAAAATGCTCTCTTTCAGAAAAGGGGGTATATGCATTTGAATTGTTATATACATGTATCTCACTGTATCTCTCAACACTGATCCCATCAATCTAAACATCATCATTTATTGTTCAGTGCTGCAGGTCTTAGTTGTATTCGAATCCTATGATACAATTGGGGTGTAAAACTCAATGTTATTTGAACAGAAAAAAATCACCCAATTTAAAAAGGGGGCATGTGTGAATAAATTGACATATCTTTCTTATTAATAACCGTAAGTCTCTGAAATTATTATATTGTATTTATTATATATGCCCGAGTTAAATACAATCAGAATTTGGTTATGTATCTCAATGTAGGACATCATTCAGGGGCCGTATCCAAATATCAACTGGAAAAAAATATTCCTTTTCAGAGAAGGGGATTCGTTTACTTCAATGGCCGTAATTCACTTATGAAATAATCCAATTTTTCTTAATATTATCATATACAGTTCAGTATTTTGCGTAGTGTTTATTATTATCACAGGTGTTTTTTGTATGCCAGTTGTATGGTGTCACTTGGAGGTAATATTCACGTGTCTATTGAACAAAAAATGAACCCTCTGAAAGACGAGTGTATATGTAATTAAAGATTTATACCCCTCTTAAATATTGTCTAATCTATCAAAAATTCATTTCCGACCACTCCGCACTATTGACAGAGTAACGTACGAAGTGTCAGCATTTGTTGTTGTTTTTTTTTCATTTCAATCGATGACAAAAAATATCAGAATTATTGATAGGAATAAAATGCTCTCTCCCTCAAGGACGATATGGATATAATTACATTCTAATTATTGACTCAGTGTGTCTAAACATTAACGAATATTCAGAATTGGTCAGTAAAAGTAAAAGTGTTCTTGTATATTAACCGTATGATATCACATGGTCTGTATTCAATTAACACATGCACATAAATAAATATGTAGTATGGTGTTACGAGAGATTGCATGGTGCCAGGGAATATTCAGTCCACTATCACAATTCAATTGATTTTGATTGAAATTGTAGTTTAAGGGCCGCTTCCCATTCGGATTTCGCGGCCCATCAACTCAATGTTTTATTTGAATTTCGCGGTACATTACTTTGTTTATTGAATATCTTTTCCAGCGCTAAATATATAAATAAATAAATAAATAAGTAAATAATAAATAACAATGAGAGACTAGTAGGAGATATAAATAGAAGTAAATAAATTCACAATTCAAGTCTACCACGTCAGAAGATTAATAGCAGCTAGGATTGAGTGAACATGGCTGTTAAGACAATCATCGCCGAGCTGGTGAGCTAATTTTTAGGTTGGTGACCTGAAGTACCTTCCCAGACTGATCACGTGAGTAATGCATTGAAAAGAACTTTGCTAATAACAGAAGGGCAAAGTGATAAGATATACATCACTCATGCGTGGTAGATCAGTAGCTTTAGTACAGGGTGGCTTATCTGCTGGAGTTAATCAATTATAGCAGTTGAAAATCCCCTAAGAACAGCAGTAATAACCGCAAAGCAACTGCTTCTTTAATATATACCGTGTGTATTTTTTCGAAAAAGCGAACATTAAACTCTCTCTACAAAACATCACGCCGGAAACTTTTCATCCTGGTTTATTTTGAACATATTTCTACTATACTTTGTGCAAACATCCGGGATTACACGTCTAAGGCACGGATCACGCTTACCATGGAGCGTTTCGCGAAACTCGAATACACATCTAACTCTCTACTATCGTTTTAGCTTGGCCTGAGCTTGCCCCTCTCATATTATCAGACTTGACTCAGCCCGTCCAGAGCGTAACCGCCTTTCGCTGATTTCAAGAAGAAGAAAAAACATACCAGAAGCATAATTCACATCATTCATACTTTTTAGGAAATAATCGAGCCATTCGTTTAACTCTTTACACGTTCATAGCTCGATATTGCGCACCCAATCAGCTACGTTTTGAAGCTACGTATAAGTCTCGTTGGTTAGAATCAGTCGCATTCAGCGGATGGTAGACCGTAATTAAGGACAGAAGGTTAGTACATGTATTGACACTTGAAGAATGGAGTCGGTTTACATAATCAAGAATCACTTCAGCATCATTATTAATTAAATTTACACGTTGAGGTCAAATGACTTGCCTTTTTTTTTTTGCCTGACTTGTTATCAGATGCTAAGCATAATGATGAATATACTTGTCGCAATCAAGACTGAATGCACCAAAGTTTTCGTTTTAATCGTTTTGTAATATAAAGTCGTGCAGTAATAATATTATTCGGGTCATTTACCTCGCGAATGCACAATTATCAAAACCCAATGTTTCACATCAGAGCTCATCATCTTTGGCCCAGTTTTGCCTGAATCAACATGAAACTGTTGCAATAAATTTTATGAAGCTGGGGTGTACAGTGAGATCTGAAATTTCCCTCAATTTCATGAAAAAAATCAATTTAGCACTAATACAGTATGCGGCAAGTAAATATGCAATGATATTAAAGTTACCTGGATTTATTGTACCACTCATTCTGTAGCTTTTACAACTCTCAGGGATACATGTACTCATATTTGGCAATCGAATGAACAGCTGAACTACAATTACTAACTATGTGACTAACTGATGCAGTTGTTCTTAAGATATATATAGTAAAACAGTTACAGACGAACTGTTCATTAAGAAGATATGCTGAACCTATTACCTATGTTCTGCTCTCCCATATTTTCAAGAGAGAATAGTTTATTCAGTTTGTATTTTAAAACGAATCTCAGTTACATTTGATAAAAATAGGATAACAGTGTTCACTAATACACGACACAGTCCAAGCAGATTGGATCAGTATTGAAAAAAAAATTACTATATAATCAAACATATGGCATATAGCAGCCGCGAGTACGTTGTCGACTTGATATTTGAATATGGTCCCCAGACGATGTTATAGAATTGGAAAACTACCATCTATCTCGCTAATATATAACTTCGCTTTCAAATGCTGAGTAATAAATGAGGCAGTTTGGACGGAGTAGATTTGTTCAAGTGAAATTTGGAATACAATCCCCCAATTACATCATACGGCTGAACGATAAAGCAAAAGTACTCACTGAAAAACACTGCAAAGTACTGTTGAGAACTATATTATGATATTCAGACATATTTGGATCATTAATAAGAAGGATATAGCAACACACTTACACATACCCCCATTTTGGAAAGGAGTATTTTGTTTTCAAGTGGACATTTGGATATGGGCCCCAAGTATGTCATACTAGGTTAAGATACAAAAATGAATCGTGGTTGTATATGCTAATGGCATAAATGCCGAATAAAATATAATAAATTTCAGACAGATAGGGTCATCCTTGAGAAAAATATGGCAGTTCAATCACACATACACATTTTTAAAGAGGCAATATATTTTTCTGATAAAGTTTTATTTGAATATCACCTCCAAATACACCATATGGTTGGGATACATCCACGCTCCTATGTATTAAAATACTTCGCGAGGTAACACGGAGGAAAATTTCATCACGTTTTTATAGATTGGTTCAATTTTTTCAGTTGACATTTGGATATGGTCCCCAAGTGACGTTACAAGGACAGGATACAGGAACAAATATTGATAACTCTGCTGCTATCAATGATTAATATATGATACTGTTTAAGCAGATTAAAAAAAGCTATGGCGATTGAAATACACCTACCCCCATTTTCGGCAAAGTAAAATGAATGTCAGTAATGGAACATATCGTCCGCTATAGAAAAAAACTGCACCACTTTAGAACTCTACATCCACCCTGGGTAATACCCCCCATGGCCATAGAAAGTCATGGTATATATGGAGATTATCTCGCCAAAACCCGATCCTGGCTCCCAGACTATTGACGTCACGCGGAGTATTTTCCCCCACGCTTCTTTAGCCAATAGCAGTTTATTTTCTTCGAAGCGTTTAGCCAATAGAATTTTTGGAAAACTGTTATGTAACTAGTTACATATTAAAATTATGACATTGGTTTTTATGAATGAAAAATACTACAGTTACTTGATAAACTAATATATGGGTTTACCCAATAAAAACAACAGCTTAATTCGCACGATGAACTACGTCAATGAAACGAAATCTCAGGTTTCAGTCAGGTTTAAAACAGTTGCTGCTGGCCTTGATCTCTGACCTCGGGTCAACTCCGGCATAGTCCGTGAGACCCTTACAGCGCTAAATGGAGAGGCGCAAAAGCAGGACGAAATGAATGCCTGGTAGTGTTCGGTTCCAACTATGGACATTTGATTTACTTCGGTCCGAGTTTTAATTCGCGGAAAAAAACGTGGGGGGGGGGGGGGAATTCCTAAAAGGAAAGTGGTTTAGGTTATATCCGCCAACTAAAAATATTCTTCCACAAGTTTTTCAACCGAGTCTTGCCCGATTCAATCTGAACAAAATTTGAAGCTGAGCGATAAACTAAAAGAGCATCCTCTGCAACTGTCCAGTGATTTGGATTGAACGACAATGCTTCTAAGTTCGGAAACATTTTTATGAATACACTTGAACTACTAAAATCAACTGAAACCCAGTGGATTTACTGGGTTCCTTCTCCTTCGAATTATCTGCATGACCAACACGATCAGCGTTAAATCTCCCAGTCGGGTTTCCAACTCCCATCATGCTTCACGAGTTTCCCATAATGGGAGTTAGCCACCGAATGGCAGCCTCCAGCGGGAGATTCAACATGGCGCCTGCCCAGGTTATACGCATAGAACGATGTCAACTTCGCCGTTCTTCTGGTGAGTTTATTACCGGCAATTTATGCCGGCATGATATAACGATTCCTGGTACACCGCTCGTCATTTCTGTATATCGCAAAGCATTTGCCTGCTAATGATTTATGTCGCAGCAGTCAAAATAGCCCATGTTGTTGTCGTTGTTGTATGCATACATGTGCGAGGTGAATGCACGCATTGGGGAAGAAAACGATCTCAAAATTCGCCCAAATACCAACACATTGAACGATGCCCTATGTTTGTCGACTGTGCAGATGGGGCAGTTGCCACACTCAAGAATATTTCGCTCATATGGAGACAGACAGTTTGACTGGTGGAGGAAGCAGGAGTACCCAGAGAGAACCATCGCGATTGGGGAGATGGAAGACGAAAGGGGGTGATATTTTAGTTCGGGTTGCATTGCATTTGATTTTTATATTTTTTGTTTCTCAAACCTCATGTATCTCTTTGCAAATTTCCATAAGGTTTCTTATCCTCCAGTTTTTGTCAAAATATATCCAATTACCCGAATTTTTTAATAATAAATTCTATCTTAATGATTGCACATAATTTAGGATTTTTCTTAAACAACCAGATCGCTGATAACTTTAAATACTTGATAATATTATCAGAAAATATGAGGCGGCGTATTCTACCATTGTATTGGTATTTGGGAGATTTTTGAGATCGTTTTCTTTCCCAAGTGAGTGCATTTACCTCGCACATGTTATTGCATGCAACAACAACAACAACGTGGGCTATTTTGACTGCTGTGACATAAATCATTAGCTGGCAAATGATTTGCGATATACAGAAATCATGAGCGGTGTACCAGGAATCGTATCGTTATATCATGACGGCATAAATTGCCGGTAATAAACTTAACAGAAAAACAGCGAAGTTGACATCGTCCTATGCCTATAACCTGGCCAGCCGTCATGTTGAATCTCCCACTGGATGCTGCCATTCAACGGCCCGTGCCAGACTCCCATCAAACTGGTGCATTATGGGAGCTGGGTACCGGACTATAAATCTCCTTGACGCTGTGACGTTATGAGTATACACTCACTTCCGCTCATCTAAAAACTTCACGCAGTCTTATCGCATTCTTTCAACGTAAGTTTTATATAATACGTTTTCAATACAATTGCTGATAAATAAAAGTAAGTTAGTTTGATTACCATCCAGATTCCTGGACTGCAATAATAACACAGGCAATGTTTTCAACAATATCCTGTTGTTTGTTTTATCTGGGGGTGATGTGATCTTGACCTTGAACCATGATCTGTGTAACTTTTTTTTATCAATTTCAGAACCTGGCATATCGTCCCTGATTCATTTACTCAAAAATTTAATTTTAATTTTGATGATTTTCGGTTAAATTTGTGACACTCACCTTTCACCTTTGACCTGAAGATTGTTTTCGGATACTTCGTCTTTCTGTTATCTACCCACTCGAAAAAATTGCAGTATGCCATGGCTTTTAATCTATTGACCTCAATTGTGGTACGCAAAATCTGTGTGACCCCAATGCAATCTTGGTGTGGAATTGTTAAAATTTAAAGGATCTAAATAACCAAATTTGGGAGGAGGACGACGAAAAGGAGTCGGTGTTTTCAATAGGACATCGCCCACTATTATTGCAAGCGTCTGGTCCGTCATTTATTCAGCCCTCGTCCATTAACCCTATCTGGGCAGAAAGGGTACCCCTCCCCCTCTAAATATTTTTCGTTATCCCTAAGGCCAGGGGGCTGAAACTTACCACACTATATCTCTGGATCAAGCTCTACCAGAAAACATCACTTTTTGTGGTACCCCACATGGCCGCCATTTTGAATTCACCCATGATCCTCTGCTCGGAGAGTGGGGGGGGGGGTCATGCCAATGGCTCAAAAATAATCTCAATATGCTATGCTACAAAGTCACGGAGTATCACCCCCATATTGTTTGTCGTTCCAGAGATAGGAGCAGAAATACCAACAAGGGGGACGGGTAGTGCCCGTTCCAGGCCAGGTAGGGTTAAAGAATTTCCGCGTCCATAATCCAAAGACATATTTCACATAACAGCATTAGCACCAAATCAGAGCAACGAAAAAACAACAACTACTACAGTAAACATAAACATAAGGCTAATTTCCTGCAAGTGAGTAGCGGTCAACAGTTTTCAATGATGCCGGATGATGATGCCTCATGATATTATATCATGAACAGTATACAAAAAATCCGTATCGCTGATCGGTATTCTTAATGCATCTGATTTTGTTTTAAAGTCGTTATCTAGAACGATGTATCTCAATCACGTTTTGATTTTGACTGTTAATATGAATACCATCAGGATCTAGAAGTAAATGGGTTCACACGGCCCCTAGCCCCGGGCTAAACGGAATTAGACACAAATTACGAAACATAGCTCCATAAATCTTAACGCTAAGCTCGTATTTTTCTGTTAGCATGCGATATGTAACGACAAATTTAATAAACTTTAGTGGAGGCGCTTGGTGGTATATTATAGGTGATTCTGCAATAGTTTTTTGTAACGTTGATTAAATTCGCCACAGTTAACACAGGATCTAGCAAATACTACAAGGAGAGATGTGTGTACGTCATAAGCAGATCCCACTGGAATATTGCTGTGCAGAAAAGGATTAATTTATGATGACGAATTTGTCATCGTCTCTTTGTCGTACATTCGACGAGAGAGGAGGTCCGCTTCATTTTTATAGAGATATAGGTCTAAATACATGTATGATGTGTCGTTTGGGTTATCTGTAGTTTCCTTTTCTGTAGTTTACTGTAGTCAAATGACGTTGTCCAACGAATGTCTGTGGCATAGCATTAGGCACTATGTGCATTACGCGCATGAGCACTAACGGCGTTGCCAATGTATATATTTCCTTATCGTGTCTGTATTTTGATTTCAAATTATTACGTTCGACGGCGAAGTAAGCATATCAGCGGAGCAAAATAATCAGGGTTGTCCATTAAAACCAATGATGAATGCGTGGTTTGGCATGGGACTGCTTGTATTACTACTACTAGTTAAATGCCATCACGTGACAAGTGTTTCCAAGGAACGTGAAAACCATAATATGTGCTTACCTTTACAATTTATAGCTGTTGTAGCCTGAATCTAAACAATCGCTTTCCGTAAAACACAAACTGATGCACAGATGAACACCACCGCAAATACGTGGGGATTTTACCATCGATTTTTATCGACTCTCATCCCATCTCTGAAAATATATCTTTACCGTCAACATATCTGGAAATCTGAGCCGAGAACAGTTCACTGCATTGTCTTGGAGCACGTTGTGTGTTTGGAGTATTCGGCGAACGGATTGTTCTTTGGGATAGCATGTCAAAGAGGAATGTACTGAATGGGAACATTGAAAATGGGCTTTCAGGAAGAACAATACAACTAGGAAAAGAGAACTCGTTAGACTGACAGGATAAATATTCAAGATCTCTTTGGTAGATATTGCCATAGCAAACATCCGTCCTTTGGATATAGCAGATCCCTGTCATCGCATCTCATTATGACGTGCAACAATTCTACAAGTTTCAATTATGCTGCCAACTGCAATAATCAAGAGACCGATGTTGAGACATTCTATTGGATGACGATTTTACATATTATACTCTCGGTTTTATTTGTGGTTAATAATATGTTCCTTGTCTGTGCCATAAGTTTCTCAGAAGCGGGCAAAGTCTTCAAGATATGTGCGATGAATTCGAACATTGGCGGGATATTCTTCGGGATATTGATGGTACCTATCCAGCAGATAATCCTCGGATCAAACTGTGATCAGACGATGAATGGAGTAACTCGGTGTTATATTGGACTTGGTCTTCAGCTCTTCGTTATCCTCGGGTGCAGTGTGGCTGTTTTCCTTTGGGGAATCTTTACGTGGATCCCTTTAGAAAACCCGCTTCATTCTTTCAGGACAAGCCGGATTGTATTCGTTTTGTTAGGCGGTTGGGCGTTTGTCATATTATCTACTGTTACTTCTACGGCTGTATTTATATTACGACCGGAAGTTGGGATCCTCACAAAATGGAGAATCTGTGGCTGGTCCTATTACCCTAGATATTTTATATACGGTACAATAATTGGCTTCCCTTGTCTGCTCGATCTTATTACATTTACATTCTTTGGACGTATCATGTGCATTGCTTGCAGACATGGCCGACGAGTTGCCAATTCGGCTATCGGCCGGAGAAACGAAACCGCCAGAAAAAGTTACAAGTGTGTGGGAAATGGAAGACGGTTGGGCCTTATGATGGTGTACTTGTTTACTTGGATTCTTCAGCTTATATTCTTGCTATTGATGATCCATCAATCGCGCCTGATTGGAGGTTTGGAGATTAACCTATATTTGCTGTTATTTTGTACCAGCTTGTGGCTTCAGTCCCTGATCCCCTGGGAAAATGAAGCATTCAGGATCGGCATGCATAAGGCCTGGACAATAGTGAAAATCAAACTTGGACGAAATATGTAATGTTTAATGATCTCAAGCCACCGGCACCTATCTCATCAGTTGGTTCGGTTCTTGGTAACTTTATAATAGAAAGATAAAAGATATTTACCCACCCGTGTTCACCTACGCTACTTAAAATCAGCGTCGGTCCTTCGACCCTCATATATCTTGTTTCGCCCCTGTTTCAGATTCGCACCTTTGCGCCTCTTTACCACCCAGACATCTACATCTACATAGCTATATCTGCAGATCAGGGCTGCACAAAGATTATGGTATAAATAGTATAGCCGTTCTCCGAAGATGAAACCCCATGAGGGTAAACATAAGACTTTGTTTATATATATCCTATGTTGGCCATGCTCGGCTCAACTTTACAGATATTTCTTCATACATCGAGTATAGACTCGGAATCGTTTGCCACAAGTGGTAGCAATATGGTAGTGTAATATATGTACCCGAATAAATGAGTTTTCAGTAAGTTTAGACTTATTGACCACAATGATCTGGACATTTGACCTATCGACCTCAATTTTGGTACGAGAAATATTCCGGACCGCATAGCTATCTTGATGAAAATGGTCAATTTGTGTGGGTTTTTTTTTTTTTTTGTAAGCCTTGGAACAAACCACTGGGCGTTTATTCAGCTATTCGCCACGACTGTACACAATACCCATACAACGCCCGCGTGGCGAGAGGCTTACTGAGTTTTTGTTGTGCTGGAAACTATATATGCATTATTATAAAGCACGTATCAAATATGTCAACTGGTATATGCATATGCATATATTTGACACGCTGGAAATTGTATGCCTATACATGAGTGAGTGAATAGAATTTAACGTATAATAGCCTCTCCGTTTACATCCATAATTTACAGTCGATATTGATTCATCGTTATGTACAATAGCTATTTTACATTCATTTATACAGCAAAATGGTATTTGAGTTGTGAAACGGGTTCATCTATATACATATACACGCAAACATATACACACACGCATACATATCTACTTACTCAAACACATACACATCATCTAATGTTCTGTTTTGTTCTATAGTATATATCATTGTCGGATTATAACAAACTGTTTTACCTTTTGTCTGCTGCTTTATATTGTAAATATGTATGCCTCCAATGTCCAATTAGTATATAAAAATGCGTTTTATATGTTCAACTGCAAGGCAGCTATATGTATATATAGATTTACATATGAATAGATACATTATTGCTATTGAAAATTCCATGATAAAATTGACGATACCGGTTTAGCAGTGCAATATACAGTGTAGCTTAAAACTACATTTTTGTAGTTTTATTTCTCACGTCCACACATATATATACACTCATACGCACACATATGCAGAAATAACATATTGTTACGAACGTACGAAAATACTATTGTTGTTGTTGTTATTTGGCGACGACCCCTTAGCACATCGTCTGCAACATGTGCGATAAAATGGCGCAAATGGATTTATTTTATTACAAAGAGTTCTCGTACAACATACTGACACAATTTGGACTAGCCAAGTTCACATGGCTTCGTTCGTTCCTACTCAGCCATGCTTTCTCTTATTGAATTTACATGTACAGTCCACGACCACAAGGCTCCATGGGCCGTACGGCTCTATCCGGCAATAAAACAACCCCTCCCCATTCTCTGACCACTACTTTTACCTAGTTTGACAAATAAATTGATCGTCACGAGGAGCTGATGTGTCTGCAATCAGTCTTCAAACCTCAACTGCTGATCGAATTCCCCTTTACTATTCGTACGGGTCACGTGATCGGCATGTACCACAGCGTACCGATCACGTGACCTGTACGAACACGTCCGCGTTACTGGTAAAAATTCAATCCGCTGTTGATGTTTAAAGATTGATTGCAGACACATCAGCTCCTCGTGACGATCAATTAATTTGTCAAACTAGGTAAAAGCCTTGTGGTCCTGGACTGTACATGTAAATTCAATAAGAGAAAGCATGGCTGAGTAGGAACGAACGAAGCCATGTAAACTTGGCTAAATTTGGACGGGATGTAATGATTATTTCTACGGAGATGAGCTCCTAGAAAGTTTGCAGTTGGCAACAGAATTTGCGTGTTCTCCATTCTGCTCGAAGAATGCATACGTCAGACGGTGGCGTCACGCACGTGAATATTTACAACGACGATATATCAGAACATGTTTTGTTATAAACTGCGCGTTTCGCCAGAGGCTGTGACCGATGGCGGTCGTGAAATGTTACACTGCCATCCGACGAAGTTATGTAAAGCTTCTTGGAAGCACTGAACAGTGAACTTGGTAATCATAGCCTGAAGTGTAATAGACACTCGTTGTTATGAATTGGCACATGGCTAATTACCATATTTGACCTGGTTTGTTTACCCGATTGACGGGCCGATTTGATAGTCCCTGACTGGGCAACCAAGTACAGCGTCTCGACAAGAAAGCACACTTGTTGACCCTATTCTAAAAGGTGAGTTTGGCGAAACACTTTGAATATACTCTCCAATAAATTGGAGTTAGTAACGACTTGATTTCATACTGTTTTGAGTAACCTTCACCGGATCTGGTGAAAACCTTCACCAGATCTGGACAGACCTTTCACCGGATCTGGTGAAACCTCTACGAGATTGCACTTCTGATTTGATCTACAAGATTGCACTTCTGATTTGATCTACAAGATTGCACTTCTGATTTGATCTACAAGATTGCACTTCTAATTTGATCTACAAGATTGCACTTCTGATTTGATCTGCGAGCTTGTACTTCAGAGATTGTACTCTACAAGATTGTTCTTCAACAAGATTGAATTCTACAAGATTGTACTTCAGAGATTGTACTCTATGAGATTGCACTTCACAAGATTGAATTCTACAAGATTGTACTTCAGAGATTGTACTCTACGAGATTGTTCTTCAACAAGATTTGTACTTCATCAGATTGAACTGGATGTACCCCAGCTACCATTTTAACGATCGATATTTTATAACGCCATCACTCGGCACCGCATACCATTCGTATTTTATTGTTATCTTATTGAATAAAGATTACTTTGTATTGTTGTACATATTGCTTCCGTTAGTCTTTGTGTTGTGAAACCAAAATTTTCAAGTTGAGTTTCTGTACTATTGTGTGTCCCAACTAATCTATTGAGAACGTTTTGTTTGATATTTTGAGAAATATATATTGTTGTGTTCTGAAACTTACGTCACTGGTAAAATGCAATTATTATAGTGTTCATTCAAAATATTAGCAAACAACATTCTGTAGAACTATCTGTTTGAAACATTTTCTGTTTTGGGTGTCATTCTCTGGGTTAAATTTTGACGTCGGCCATTGTTGATTTGGACCAGTTCAATACTCATAGGTTTGATAGGCATTCTATTCCATTCATGGAATTTCCACAGGTCCACAATGTCACAAATCAACAATAATGACATGATGTCACAATAAGATGTTACAAAGACAATTTATCAATACTGGCCACAGTAGCAACGTCATAGCATTCACCCTGACGTCACAATAGAAAATGACAACCTCCCACTCCTTTGCACATATGGGACAGTCCCCTCAGCCTTGGCGACGTCAAAATTTAACCCAGAGAATGACCACCCAAAACAGAAAATGTTTCGAACGGATAGTTCTACTGAGTGCTGTTCGATAATATTTTGACTGAATACTATAATAGTTGCATTGTAATAGTGACAAAAGTTACAGAACACAACAATATATATTTTCCCAAAAAACGGACAAAATGTTCTCAATAGATTAGTTGGGACACACAATAGACTGAACCCATTGTATTTAATATTTAGGTCCGTGTAACCCCCTGATGATGTTACCACATTTCGTTGCTTTGTAGTCAGTTCCGAAATGTTCTTTATAGTGAAATTTCTTTTTTCTAATTTTGAAAAAAAGGCTGAACTTTTTTCTCCATTCTCGTACCAATTAATTTTGGATCTCAAGATCGTTCCTTCTATTTTGAAAAGGCGTGAGGATTCTAGTTCTGCATTTTTCATTTTTAATATTTCGAAATTAGCGTTCTGTGCGGGCGGGGCTGCAATTTTGGCCATCTCCCTTTCCAAGTTTAGTATTTCTGATTCGAGTTCTTTCTCGCGTTTTTCCCTACTTTTCTTTTTTCCTATTGAAAAAGGTATGGTGGCGCTCCTAATTTTAACTTTCAGCAACTCAAAAAATAGTTGATCATCTAGGCTGAAGGTAAGGGAAATCGGTTGTGTGATATCTCCCGATATGTAGTATTCGTTGATTGTGTCGGAGATTACAGTCTTAACTAAATTGATGTGGTCAATTTGTTGAGACAGAGAGAGAGAGAGAGAGAGACAGAGAGAATTAAGGTTTAACGTCGCGTTCAGCAATAGTTCAGCTATATAAAGACGATCAAACAAAATTCTTAGTATTCCAACAAAAACAAACCAACAACACCCCAAAAAACATGCACATATATTAAAACTTATGTAACAAACCGATCGATTTCTTTCAAATAACCTAAAATACTGTTCTGTCACACGACTAAAAACATCTTCTAATGTAGCTGCTTGATAAAAAGTATCTCTTACAATCTTAAAATCTAAAAAAAGAATATCTTTCACTGAGAGATCTTCGTGGCATGGAAAACGACTTGGGGTTGGTTCCTTTATTAGTAAATGCTCATGAGTTAATCGGGTATGGCCGATTCTACATACCCTGATCATGTCTTCATCGAAACGGTTCTGGCTACTCAAATGAATGTATCCTACAGTTTTTTGAAACTGATGAAGTTTGTTATTTTCCAAAGCATCCCATGAAGATTGAAACAGCTTTCACACATAAGCACAGATAGAGGGTCTGAGATCGCTATGGGATTCCGACAGGATCAACCTCGTTATCTAGGGCTGGTACGCGAAATGTATTTGCCTCCATGGTCATCTTGGTGGAATTTGAGAGGAATGGGTCTATGTTGAAAAATTAAATAACGAAAATCGGAAGGACACTGTGTATTCCATATGGCTTCCCCGGCTGTAGCTCACGTAATCAAAAACTTGCTTCTGGCACAGGTTATATTGACAGGTGCATTAGCCGTGTAAATACCAACGACATAGCCAATGTGTACATTTTCTTATCGGGTCGTGTATTATTCCAGTTGATGCATAATTCGTTGCAAAGGTCAAACTATTACATATGAAGGCGAAGTAAATAGATATGACAGCGTGAATAAAACAATGAAGAGTGCTAAATAAACACAGAGACGATGCATTGACTGCGTTGTTTTTCAGGAGATTGCTTTGTTACCAGTTAAATAACGTTATGTAATAAATGTTTCCAAGGAACGTCAAAATAATAATAGACTTTCACCTCTAATATTGCTTGCCTTTATAACCCCAATCTCAACAAATCGATTTCTATTACCAACTGATGAATAGCACGCAAATATGTGTGGTTATTTAATGTTGATTTTTATCGTGTATCATTCCTTCTCTGAAAACATATCGTTGTAGTCGACATATCCGAAGATCTAAGCCGAGAACATTTCTCCGTGTTAGGGTCATCCGTCACAGTTCGGTACATCATTATCTCATATTATCAGTGAGTGAGTGAGTGAATAGGGTTTAACGTCGCTTTCAACATTTTTTCAGCTATATCACGACGGGAAAGGGAAGGGAGGGGAGGGGGAGGGGCAGGGGTACCTACTTGTAACAGAGCAGATCTAATGCTACCATTTTATAGTGCTGTCCCACTGAAATATCATGCCGTAGGCAGACATGACACCCCACTCAGTCACATTATACTGACACCGAGCGAACCAGTCCTTGTTCTATCCTCTTAATGCTGAGCGTAAGCGAGGGAGCAACAAGTTCCATTTTTCAAGTCTTAGGTATGACCCGGCCTGGGATCGAACCCAGTACCTACCGCTTACGAGGCCGGCGCTCTAACCAATAGACCACCGCAGTGCGGTCTCTCATATTATCATGATCGAATGTACCTTCAATGAGAAATTGATATTTGGAATAAGTCATTAATATCTGTTCGCATCTCTAAAAAACATTGACTAGTTTAAATACACGGTTTTACTTAAATTAATTTATTTAAAAAACGCCCAAGTTTTGTTACTTTCTCTGTGGATTTCATTTTAAAACTTGCTACCAATACTTAGTCAGTAACATGAAGAGATGCGTCAAATAATAAAACTTCATTTCAGAATCGAACTTCGAATATTTAATATCGATTTTTACAGAGTATCATTCCGTCTCTGAAAAAAATATTACATTCGTCGACATATCCGAAACTGTACCCTCTTGGAATACGTTGTCTTTTTGCATTGTTCAACGAAGTGGTTTAACGAACGGTTCCGGACATCTTGTCGACGAGGTATGCTGTGTATTAACTAGCCTATGTTTATGTATGCTATGATTGTCTTTTTGAATTTAGGGCTAATACAGTTAAATGGAATATGGAATAGGTCTTTAGATGATGGACGCGGATATTCTTTAATGGACGACGGCTGAATTATGAAAGACTCAAAATGGATTTTCAGGAAGTACAATACAAATAGGGAAACTGCATTAGGTAAAATGTCAGAATACTTCTTCAAGATCTCTTTGGGAAATCGATCCGTAGTAAATATCGGACATTTGGACAGCAGATCTCGATCATCACATCTCAGTATGGCAAACAACAATACCACAAATTTCAATAATATTGCCCACCGCCACAGTCAAGAGACGGATCTTGCAACATTCTATTACTGGTGTAAGATTTTGCATATTATTCTCTCTGTTTTATTGGTCGTTAATAGTAGGCTTCTTCTTTGTGTCACTAGTTTCTCAGAAACCGGCAAAGTCCTCAAGATATGCGTCATGAATGGGAACATTGACGGCATATTCCTCGGGATATTGATGGTACCTATCCAGCAGCGTCTCTTGGATCAAACTGTGATCAGACTATGAATGAAGTATCCATGTGTTATATTGGACTCGGTCTTCAGCTCTATTATTCCCGGGCACCATGCCGCTCGTCTCTTCTAGGGAATCTAGATATATATATTGGCGCTGCGCTTCAAAGAGGGTTAATTAACTCCGCCAAATGATATACATGAAACATCATCGAAATATTATGATTTGCGTATGTTTTATTTTGATGATTTCCAAACACGTATTTTATCAAATTTGACATCCACATTTTTCACCCAATATTTATTTGTTCAATAATTCTCCAAAAGCCAACTCAGCTTTCGATTCTACTCTGTCTGTGGAAAGTACCGACAAACCCCTACAGGCTGGTACTACAGATATCAGCAACTAAAGACGGGAAGACACATTCGCATGTGATCCAATATTGTTAGTCTCGCTTATAATGAAATTACCGAGGGGTCAATCCTTAAAACTGTGTTGCTAAAAAAAAGACAGAAGAATTATCATGCTCTCAAAAACGAGGGACCTTTCTTATTATGAAATTAGGCAGGGACCACTTTGTGCGAAACCGTGGCTATTGTGAAGTTCAGTAACCTTAGTATTCGCTTCAAGAAAATGCCATCGTGGGCAGCGTCCACAATCAACAGTCAGATTCAAATTCAGTTTATTTTCATACACCCTGTACGGGCTGTGGAATGCAGAATAAATAAAACATACAATTAAACGTCAGTAAAAATTATCACACAAAATCGCGCATCCCTTGGATACGGCACAGATCCAAAACTTTAGATGACGCCGGTGCCGGCTTCGTAGCATTGTCGACCATGGCCAGGTCCGAGTTCTTGCCATGAAACCGTTATATTTTTCTCCTGTAATTGAATATATTCTATGACAGAATGTGACTTTTAGTCTGTGGACGTATTCCACGTTGTCTCACCGATACGACATTGTATGCTTTCAAAAATTATAATCCTCTCTGCAAGTATGTTGCTGTGGTAGTGGCCGCTGAGATCATGTTGAACCAGCGAAGATGGCCGGAAAGTCCCGAAGACCCTCAGCCAGTGAAAAGCTAGAAGGCTGAAAACGGGAGATCGTGGAGTCCATGCTTAAACTCGCCCAGTCGACCATATTCAGCCGTACTGAAAAGAGGTACTATATACAGCCGGAGGGATTTGCAAGATCTATTACACAGGTAAGCCTGCCGCATCTTCTCCCGGACTGAGTGCTACTTCAACTGGTGCCAAAGTAAACTAATACAAGCCTAATTTTGATTGCAAAATTAAATATAGCCTTGTAGGGCGATATCTGAAACGCACGTGGGCTTGGCTGTTTGGCTACCTGACATTTTCTTTTCGGCCGCCATGTTGAATTTCGAATAATTTAGCAGAGAGCTTTCTGTTTTTGAAACCTCTAGACGGGTATATTGGCTTGATATTTCCGGTTTTATTAAAGCAAAACATACGGATATAAAGGATAAATTTAGCGGTTAGTGGGAATTGTGGATTTATTTGTAAATAATTAGGAAAATTTGACAGAATTTTTCGGGCTGATTAGAGTGAAGTCCGTGCAGGACAATTTTAGTTTCAATTTCCAAACTATGATATAGAAGGTAGAATAGTATATTATTGTTTGGGATAGGATAGAAAACGCCGGAATAAAACTCTGGATTAGGAGCAATTTCGGTGTCGCGCATTTGGTGGTATTAAACCTGATGATTTGGGGTTTATTTTTATATGAGTAAACCGGTTCACTCGATGTGAACAAGTTGGAAACCTATATTACAAGAGTAGTTTCCCTTGGTCTGGGAGTTGGTTCGCCGGGCTTCCTGTTGTCCACTGAGTACCGGCCTTTAATTCTAAATTAATTAGTTTATTTATTTTTATTTTATTTTTTTTTCGTAATATTCGGCTGTTATTTTGTTTTCTAAATTTATAGTGCAGTTAGGGATTAGGAAAGTTTGAGTTAATATAAATATATAGAGCTGGTCTCAGTGGGTCCCTCCGGTTGAAAATGGTCTTAAACTTTAATATGCTGGTTATGTAGGCATTATTTGATTTTTATAATTTGAAGTATTGTGGTGTGAAATCATTTCATATATCATTTCATAACAAAACCTTCATCAATCATTCTGTGTTTATCATGTGTGTTGCTTTCTGTGTTGCGTGTTAATGTGTGTATGTATGCAAGGTTGTGTTTTTGTGATTTGATTGACATCATAATAATTAGGATAGATTTCAGCCTTCAATTAAGTC
This sequence comes from Hanleya hanleyi, assembly GCA_036873755.1. Lineage (NCBI taxonomy): Eukaryota > Metazoa > Mollusca > Polyplacophora > Lepidopleurida > Hanleyidae > Hanleya > Hanleya hanleyi. Next base: position 6,459 of record JAVTVY010029803.1, on the reverse strand, counting down.
CTTTTTACACTATAATCCACTCAAGGAGTCAACATTTAATCTTATTCTGATACTGCTAGTAGGCATAAGAATTGGCAAATATTGTTATAGTGATCAACCAGTACCTTTATAGTAACAGCTAGGGATTCTAATTCAAAACATTCGATTGTATTATATTGAATGAAATTTCTATTAAATAATTTTGACGGGTTGAATAGATTGAAAATTATTTACAATATAACTCTAGTGGCAGAGTAGGAATTATCTTGGAGATTAAAAAAGAGTAGTGTTCCCTGACTAAAAGATCTTCAGGTTGTAAATTGGCTCATTGGTTTAGTAATAGGTCGGTTTCTGACAATGGATCCTGTCGGATTCTGACTTGGGCTGGGCTGGGTGGTGCTTAGTTGGTTCGTCGTGATATAACTGAAATATTGTTGAAAGCGACGTTAAAAGCTATTCACTCACTCACTATTAACTCCTCGATTTAGTACAATTTAAAAATCAAATTATTTGATTCATCTTCAGTCGGTATTTTTCCAATTTGGATTGGTTAAGTGATTGAAGTGGACCGATTCATACTGGTTCTACTGGTAAGTGCCAGTTAGCGATATTAGTCCTCGGTCGGTATTTTCCAGTTTAAATTTTATAACTGATTGAGGTGAACTAATTCATACTGGTTCTACTGGTAAGTAAGTGCCAGCTAGTGACATTAGCCCGCGGTCGGTATTTTTCCAATTTGGATTGGTAAGTGATTGGAGTGAACCGATTCATACTGGTTTTACTGGTTGGTAAGTGCCAGTTAGCGACATTAGTCCGCAGTCGGTATTTTTCCAATTTGGATTGGTAAGTGATTGGAGTGAACCGATTCATACTGGTTTTACTGGTTGGTAAGTGCCAGTTAGCGACATTAGTCCGCAGTCGGTATTTTTCCAATTTGGATTGGTAAGTGATTGGAGTGAACCGATTCATACTGGTTTTACTGGTTGGTAAGTGCCAGTTAGCGACATTAGTCCGCAGTCGGTATTTTTCCAATTTGGATTGGTAAGTGATTGAAGTGAACCGATTCATACTGGTTTTGCTGGTTGGTAAGTGCCAGTTAGCGACATTAGTCCGCAGTCGGTATTTTTCGAATTTGGATTGGTAAGTGATTAAAGTGAACCGATTCATACTGGTTCGGCTGGTTGGTGAGTGCCAGTTAGTGATCAGTCCTCGGTCGGTATTTCCCAGTTTGCATTTGGTAACTGATTGAGGTGAACTGATGCATACTGGTTCTACTAATTAGTGAGTGCCAGTTACTGATATCGGTCCTTGGTCGGTATTTCCCAGTTTGCATTTGGTAACTGATTGTGGCGTACTGGTTCTACTGGTTGGCAAATACCAGTTACGCAACATTGGTTTTTGTGTTTTTTCTTTTTCACTCCCCATCTCCGATCGGTATTTTCCAAATTGTTTGGAGAGGGAAGTTAACTGACGCACGCTGGTCATACGGGTTGGTGAGTGCCGGTGGACATTGTTTATTTATTTATTTATTATTATTTTTTTTAATTATTTTTTTTTTTTTCTTTCTCCCATCCCTATCATCGGTATTTGCCGACTTAAAGCGGATTAAGTCGGGCTGATACACTGTGGCGATACTAGTGGTGGATAGTGAATTAATGATTTGATTTCTGCAGTTGCCTGGTTGGTTAATGGTTGATATATTGGTGGTTGGATAGGACCTTGACGGCTTCGGGTGATATAGTGGAGAATATTGGTTATAATTTCCGTTGGCTTGTCTGCTCACTTCGATTCTTGACATGGCAGATAGTGAGATAGGGCCATTGAATGTAGCAATAGCTACAAGTGAGGAATTGATTCAATTGGAAGGTATTGGTGCAGCTAGGCTAATGCATTAGTAGCTCTCCAAAGACCAGATGAATTGATTCCATTTGAGGAATTTTTGCAAGCAACAAAGTTTACAAAGGAATATGCCTTTGAGTTGTTGTTGCATGAAACCATAACTGGGGTAGAGATGCGGGGTAGTACACTCATGGAGTATCAATTAAAACTTCAAGAAAGTCATTTACATGGATTGCAAAAGAAATTTGTGGAAAATCGTGTGTTCTTGGAGAGTCAATTGGCCACCAGGGACCACGAGATACAGAAATTCATTAGTGATTTTTCTAGTAGGAATGATCAATGGGGAGAAGTCATTCAGCGTCTTCGGAATGAAGTAGAAACAGTAGTTGACCAGCATCAGGAATTGACTGATGGAGTAGGTGAAATAGAGGAAAAGGTTGATACTCAATGCCTTCAATTGACTCAAGTGGATATTAAGGTTGAACAATTAGGTCAACAAGTAAACACGCAAGTAGGTCAAGTGAATGTCAAAGTTGACCAAGTAGATACTCGAGTAGGTCAAGTGGATGTTAAAGCTGACCAAGTAAATACTCAAGTAGGTCAAGTGGATGGTAAAGTAGAACAAATGGGTTCCGATATAAGAATTGTCGTTGCATTATTAAGTAACCAACGTGGGGGAGCATCAGAGAGTTCATTACAGGTAACCTCTGAACAGACAAGGGATGCTCGTCAGGCGGACCTAGTAGATAATGCCGACACACCTCAGTTAACGGGAAGGGGTAGGGAAGAGGTTCCAAACCGGTTGAATGCAGTTCCGGTTCCAGTAACGCCATCGCCTGCACCAGTAAATACATTCCATGCTCGGTTGAACGCAGTTGCGGTTCAGCCGAGTAATCACCATGTTCAGGTGAATGTGCCACCTGCACCTGTGAATGCTCCACTAGTAGGAGTGGAATTAAATCCACTAAATAATACCTTTCCGATCGGCGAGGTTGTTCAGCAAGAGCCAAGGCAGGAGTCGGCTCAGCAACATGCCGATGAGGGAATATTGGAGGATACCACTGTTCCTACGGCTGTGCTGGACAACTCCCAGACTAGATTTATGGATGGATTGATGAGCGTAATGCCATCGACTCGTGTCTATGGTCATGGCAATCCCCCAGGTATTCGGGGACCAGTTCGTAATTCTGGAGTGCCAACTTCCGTTCATACGGGTCCAGCTCGAGGGACGGAGGTTGGTAGTCAAGAAGTCGGTACACAGGCCGTTCGATCAATAGGTGTGCATCGGAATGCAAGGACTTCGACTCCTGCTAGATGTGATGCTGAGGCGGCCAGTCGGTATGCCTTACCTCCACCACTTAGTCATAGGGGGGTGAGGTACGATTCTCAACCGCAGCCCCCTGCGGTAATCAATAATAATGTAGTCCAAGCCCCTGTGCTGGCGGCAACGGATGATTTACCATCAGGAGCAGAAGCTGATACTGATGATAGTGGATGTAATAGTGGCTCCGGTTACTCCCGCGCATCGAGATCTCCGAGGACTAGTAGGTCGACTAGGGGATATCGTAGGCGTAGCCGTAGCCCACATTTACCGAAGACTTTGGTGTTTTCTGGCGCAAAGGATACTTGGATTCCATTTCGAATTAAATTCGAATTGGAATCCAAGATTAGGGCATGGAATAAGAAGAAAGCTCTCCGAAAACTTTTGGAGTGCATGCATGGGAAAGCCATCGAGTATTTCCATGTGCAATCCGAAAGAGACAAGGGAGACTTGGAAAGATTAATGGAGAATTTAGAAAAGCGATACGGTATTCGCGAACCTCCGCAAGCAATAAGGCGGCGGTTGCAGGTTGAGGAACGGGGTCCTGATGAGACACTCGAGGATTTTGCGGAAAAATGCAACTATTTGGCATTGAATGCTTATCACGATGCTCCAGACAGTGTTATTCAAACTGTTTGTGTGGAGCATTTTTTGCGAGGATGCCGGGAGCGACAGGCAGTTGCCTTCGCAATAGAGAAAGAGCCACAAACAATTCAAGAGGCTTTGAAGTATTTGACTCTGTCCTTGCACAATCACAAGTCATTGGCTGTGAAATCTGTTCGGGCTGTGGGCCTGGATCAGAATACAGAGCCTATGATATGGGCAACTGATACGGAGAAGCAGTTAAGTGAGGAGTTGAGGACAACTATAAAGACCTTAATTGGGGAGTGCATCCAGGGGAAAGTGAAGGAGTCTCTCCAGAATTCAAGGACCCCTACTGCTATTACATGCTACACGTGCAGGAAAGTGGGACACAAGAGTTCTCAGTGTGCACAGTCAACGAGGAACACGAGATCTCAATTACGGTGTTATAGCTGTGATGAGATCGGTCACATAAGCCGTAATTGTCCAACCAGATACTCGCAGGGTCCTTTAAACGCTCAAGGGCTGGGAACGGTGGCCGGTTCTCAGCCCCAAGTGTAAGTCGCCGTGGCCAGAGGAAATGGAGAGGCTCTGTGACAGAGAGAGATGTTTCAGAGACTCCCGCTGTGGCGATCCGGGATATTGCTCTATCTCGTTCTCCTGGTTGGACTATGACCATTCCAGTGCAAGTTGGTTCGACGCCAGTCACGGCAGTGGTCGATACAGCTGCACAAGCCACAGTGATGAGTTATGAATTATACTCTAAACTGGGGTTACAAGGATTGTCGTCATCTCCTGTTCGGTTAACTGGGGCGTTCCAGGGATCCTCTAGTATGGGAATGCTAGTTAGGCAGGTACCAATGTCAGTGCTAGATTTTCATTGTACCTGGGACGTCGTGGTTGCTCCATTGGTTGATAACCTTGTCTTAGGATTTGACTTTCTGTCTGCCAATAACTGTATCGTGGACTTCAATAAGAATGTCTTAGTTATCGGAGACAGGAAGGTGTCCGCGACCTTGAAGTGTCATGGGGAAGGGGAACCACTGTCAATTAGTAGGGTTACGCTGGCCGAAACGGTTACTGTTCCTCCGCTCACCTCCCAGTTGGTTCGGGGAGTGATGCATGGTTTTGCGCCAGTTGATTGCGTCTTGGAGCCTGTGATTGACCAGTCAGTTATAATGGTGCCCAAGATGGCAATTCGGGGTGCTTCAAGGGTCCCGATTTGCCTGCGTAATCCCTCTACAAATGAGGTGACAATATCTAGTGGAGCATGGATCGGGACAACGCTGGAACTGGATGGGGTGTACAGCGACCCGAACACTGATACTGTTGCCAAACAAGGGGAGCCTAGTATCCGGCAAGTGAATAGCGCTCCTATGACAGATTCCCTACCAGAACATCTGGTACCCTTGTACAAGGCATCCTGTGAGGGATTAACCGAGGAACAGGCAGTGAAAGTGAAAGAGATCCTGGTGGAGTATCAAGACCGGTTCTCCACAGGTGACCTAGATCTAGGTCATTTCACTGATACTGTACATCATATTGAGACCACGGATGCTCGTCCTATCCGTCAGCGCTAACTGATCGTAGATATATTAATGTCGGAAGCCATAAAACATTCTTTAGCTCGACTACATACAAGAGATATCATTCATGGGATGTTGCTTTGTTTATAGAGTTGCTTAAATTTCTCATTAAAAATATCTATGTGAAATTTGGCAACACAATATATCAGCAGCATATAGGTATTCCAATGGGTACTAATTGTGCACCCCTGTTGGCTGACCTGTATCTGTTCTCTTATGAATATGACTATATGCAGGCGCTTTCAAAAACCGATCCATTCAAAGCCCGTGCCTTCTCATTCACCAAACGCTATATAGACGATCTTCTCGCTCTGGATAATCGCTATATAAATGACGCAGTGAAGGATATATATCCACCTTCACTGGATTTGAAGGAAACTACAGATAGCCCTACAGGCAGATCTTATTTAGATCTCTACCTCTATAATAATGAAGCGGGCATTCTCTCTCGTCGCCTTTATGACAAAAGAGATGATTACAATTTCGACATCGTAAACTATCCCTTTCTGGATAGTAATATTCCAGTGGGACCTGCATATGGCGTATACATATCTCGCTTAGTAGCATTTGCTAGATCCTGTGTTAAATGTGATGATTTTAATCAACGTCACAAAACATTGTTGCAGAAACTTATAAAACAGGGCTATTCCACCAAGCGCCTCCACTCAAAGTTTCTCAAATTTGGCGATACATACGATCGCGCAAAATACGAACGTAGCGTGCAAGATCTATGGGGCTACGTTTCGTAACATGTGTCTAATTCCGCTTAACCCGGGGCTAGGGGCCGTATGAGCCCATGTACTTCAAGATCCTCATGGTACTCATATGAACAGTCACAATCAAAGCGTGACTGAGGTACATCATTTTTAGATGACGACTCTATAACGAATATTATGGATTAAGAATACTGATCAGCGATACGGATTTGATATTTTGGAACATCATGATGTCTTGCCGGCATCATTGAAAACTATTGACCGCTTCTCTCTTGCAGGAAACAAGCCTATGTTTATGTATACTTTTGTCTTTTTGAATTTGGTGCTAATACTATTATATGGAAATGGAATAGGTCTTTGGATTATGGACGCGGATATTCTCTAATGGACGACGGCTGGATTATGAATGACGGACTAGACGCTTGTAATTGAGACG